>OX457038.1:756537-838769 GCA_949752735.1 Lumbricus terrestris | reverse complement strand
CTAAGCTGCCGCTAAGCTGCCGCTAAGATGCCAAGCTGCCGCTAAGCTGCCGCTAAGCTGCCGTTAAGCTGCCGTTAAGCTGCCGCTAAGCTGCCGCTAAGCTGCCGCCAAGCTGGCGCTAAGCTGCCAAGCTGCCGCTAAGCTGCCGTTAAGCTGCCGCTAAGCTGCCGTTAAGCTGCCGCTAAGCTGCCGCTAAGCTGCCGCTAAGCTGCCAAGCTGCCGCTAAGCTGCCGCTAAGCTGCCGTTAAGATGCCGCTAAGCTGCCGCTAAGCTGCCAAGCTGCCGCTAAGCTGCCGCTAAGCTGCCGTTAAGCTGCCGCTAAGCTGCCGCTAAGCTGCCAAGCTGCCGCTAAGCTGCCAAGCTGCCGCTAAGCTGCCGCTAAGCTGCCAAGCTGCCGCTAAGCTGCCGCTAAGCTGCCGCTAAGCTGCCGCTAAGTTGCCGCTAAGCTGCCGCTAAGCTGCCAAGCTGCCGCTAAGCTGCAAAGCTGCCGCTAAGCTGCCGCTAGGCTGCCGTTAAGCTGCCGCTAAGCTGCCGCTAAGCTGCCAAGCTGCCGCTAAGCTGCCGCTAAGCTGCCGTTAAGCTGCCGCTAAGCTGCCGCTAAGCTGCCGCCAAGCTGCCGCTAAGCTGCCGTTAAGCTGCCGCTAAGCTGCCGCTAAGCTGCCAAGCTGCCGCTAAGCTGCCGTTAAGCTGCCGCTAAGCTGCCGCTAAGCTGCCGCCAAGCTGCCGCTAAGCTGCCGCTAAGCTGCCAAGCTGCCGCTAAGCTGCCGTTAAGCTGCCGCTAAGCTGCCGCTAAGCTACCAAGCTGCCGCTAAGCTGCCAAGCTGCCGCTAAGCTGCCGCTAAGCTGCCGCTAAGCTGCCGCTAAGCTGCCGTTAAGCTGCCGCTAAGCTGCCGCTAAGCTGCCAAGCTGCCGCTAAGCTGCCGCTAAGCTGCCGTTAAGCTGCCGCTAAGCTGCCGCTAAGCTGCCAAGCTGCCGCTAAGCTGCCGCCAAGCTGCCGCTAAGCTGCCGTTAAGCTGCCGCTAAGCTGCCAAGCTGCCGCTAAGCTGCCGTTAAGCTGCCGCTAAGCTGCCGCTAAGCTGCCGCCAAGCAGCCGCTAAGCTGCCGCTAAGCTGCCAAGCTGCCGCTAAGCTGCCGTTAAGCTGCGGCTAAGCTGCCGCTAAGCTACCAAGCTGCCGCTAAGCTGCCAAGCTGCCGCTAAGCTGCCGCTAAGCTGCCGCTAAGCTGCCGCTAAGCTGCCGTTTAGCTGCCGCTAAGCTGCCGCTAAGCTGCCAAGCTGCCGCTAAGCTGCCGCTAAGCTGCCGTTAAGCTGCCGCTAAGCTGCCGTTAAGCTGCCGCTAAGCTGCCGCTAAGCTGCCAAGCTGCCGCTAAGCTGCCGCTAAGCTGCCGCTAAGCTGCCGCTAAGCTGCCGCTGAGCTGCCAAGCTGCCGCTAAGCTGCCGCTAAGCTGCCGTTAAGCTGCCGCTAAGCTGCCGCTAAGCTGCCAAGCTGCCGCTAAGCTGCCGCTAAGCTGCCGTTAAGCTGCCGCTAAGCTGCCGCTAAGCTGCCAAGCTGCCGCTAAGCTGCCAAGCTGCCGCTAAGCTGCCGCTAAGCTGCCGTTAAGCTGCCGCTAAGCTGCCGCTAAGCTGCCAAGCTGCCGCTAAGCTGCCGCTAAGCTGCCGTTAAGCTGCCACTAAGCTGCCGCTAAGCTGCCAAGCTGCCGCTAAGCTGCCGTTAAGCTGCCGCTAAGCTGCCGTTAAGCTGCCGCTAAGCTGCCGCTAAGCTGCCAAGCTGCCGCTAAGCTGCCGCTAAGCTGCCGTTAAGCTGCCGCTAAGCTGCCGCTAAGCTGCCGCCAAGCTGCCGCTAAGCTGCCGCTAAGCTGCCAAGCTGCCGCTAAGCTGCCGCTAAGCTGCCAAGCTGCCGCTAAGCTGCCGCTAAGCTGCCGCTAAGCTGCCGCTAAGCTGCCAAGCTGCCGCTAAGCTGCCGCTAAGCTGCCGCTAAGCTGCCGCTAAGCTGCCAAGCTGCCGTTAAGCTGCCGCTAAGCTGCCGCTAAGCTGCCAAGCTGCCGCTAAGCTGCCAAGCTGCCGCTAAGCTGCCGCTAAGCTGCCGTTAAGCTGCCGCTAAGCTGCCGCTAAGCTGCCAAGCTGCCGCTAAGCTGCCGCTAAGCTGCCGTTAAGCTGCCGCTAAGCTGCCGTTAAGCTGCCGCTAAGCTGCCGCTAAGCTGCCAAGCTGCCGCTAAGCTGCCGCTAAGCTGCCGTTAAGCTGCCGCTAAGCTGCCGCTAAGCTGCCAAGCTGCCGCTAAGCTGCCGCTAAGCTGCCGTTAAGCTGCCGCTAAGCTGCCGCTAAGCTGCCAAGCTGCCGCTAAGCTGCCAAGCTGCCGCTAAGCTGCCGTTAAGCTGCCGCTAAGCTGCCGTTAAGCTGCCGCTAAGCTGCCGTTAAGCTGCCGCTAAGCTGCCGCTAAGCTGCCAAGCTGCCGCTAAGCTGCCGCTAAGCTGCCGTTAAGCTGCCGCTAAGCTGCCGCTAAGCTGCCAAGCTGCCGCTAAGCTGCCGCTAAGCTGCCAAGCTGCCGCTAAGCTGCCGCTAAGCTGCCGCTAAGCTGCCGTTAAGCTGCCGCTAAGCTGCCGCCAAGCTGCCGCTAAGCTGCCGTTAAGCTGCCGCTAAGCTGCCGTTAAGCTGCCGCTAAGCTGCCGCTAAGCTGCCGCTAAGCTGCCAAGCTGCCGCTAAGCTGCCGTTAAGCTGCCGTTAAGCTGCCTCTAAGCTGCCGCTAAGCTGCCGCCAAGCTGGCGCTAAGCTGCCAAGCTGCCGCTAAGCTGCCGTTAAGCTGCCGCTAAGCTGCCGTTAAGCTGCCGCTAAGCTGCCGCTAAGCTGCCAAGCTGCCGCTAAGCTGCCGCTAAGCTGCCGTTAAGATGCCGCTAAGCTGCCGCTAAGCTGCCAAGCTGCCGCTAAGCTGCCGCTAAGCTGCCGTTAAGCTGCCGCTAAGCTGCCGCTAAGCTGCCAAGCTGCCGCTAAGCTGCCAAGCTGCCGCTAAGCTGCCGCTAAGCTGCCGTTAAGCTGCCGCTAAGCTGCCGCTAAGCTGCCAAGCTGCCGCTAAGCTGCCGTTAAGCTGCCGCTAAGCTGCCGTTAAGCTGCCGCTAAGCTGCCGCTAAGCTGCCAAGCTGCCGCTAAGCTGCCGCTAAGCTGCCGTTAAGCTGCCGCTAAGCTGCCGCTAAGCTGCCGCCAAGCTGCCGCTAAGCTGCCGCTAAGCTGCCAAGCTGCCGCTAAGCTGCCGCTAAGCTGCCAAGCTGCCGCTAAGCTGCCGCTAAGCTGCCAAGCTGCCGCTAAGCTGCCGCTAAGCTGCCAAGCTGCCGCTAAGCTGCCGCTAAGCTGCCAAGCTGCCGTTAAGCTGCCGTTAAGCTGCCTCTAAGCTGCCGCTAAGCTGCCGCCAAGCTGGCGCTAAGCTGCCAAGCTGCCGCTAAGCTGCCGTTAAGCTGCCGCTAAGCTGCCGTTAAGCTGCCGCTAAGCTGCCGCTAAGCTGCCAAGCTGCCGCTAAGCTGCCGCTAAGCTGCCGTTAAGATGCCGCTAAGCTGCCGCTAAGCTGCCAAGCTGCCGCTAAGCTGCCGCTAAGCTGCCGTTAAGCTGCCGCTAAGCTGCCGCTAAGCTGCCAAGCTGCCGCTAAGCTGCCAAGCTGCCGCTAAGCTGCCGCTAAGCTGCCGTTAAGCTGCCGCTAAGCTGCCGCTAAGCTGCCAAGCTGCCGCTAAGCTGCCGTTAAGCTGCCGCTAAGCTGCCGTTAAGCTGCCGCTAAGCTGCCGCTAAGCTGCCAAGCTGCCGCTAAGCTGCCGCTAAGCTGCCGTTAAGCTGCCGCTAAGCTGCCGCTAAGCTGCCGCCAAGCTGCCGCTAAGCTGCCGCTAAGCTGCCAAGCTGCCGCTAAGCTGCCGCTAAGCTGCCAAGCTGCCGCTAAGCTGCCGCTAAGCTGCCAAGCTGCCGCTAAGCTGCCGCTAAGCTGCCGCTAAGCTGCCGCTAAGCTGCCGCTAAGCTGCCGCTAAGCTGCCAAGCTGCCGCTAAGCTGCCAAGCTGCCGCTAAGCTGCCGCTAGGCTGCCGTTAAGCTGCCGCTAAGCTGCCGCTAAGCTGCCAAGCTGCCGCTAAGCTGCCGCTAAGCTGCCGTTAAGCTGCCGCTAAGCTGCCGCTAAGCTGCCGCCAAGCTGCCGCTAAGCTGCCGTTAAGCTGCCGCTAAGCTGCCGCTAAGCTGCCAAGCTGCCGCTAAGCTGCCGTTAAGCTGCCGCTAAGCTGCCGCTAAGCTGCCGCCAAGCCGCCGCTAAGCTGCCGCTAAGCTGCCAAGCTGCCGCTAAGCTGCCGTTAAGCTGCCGCTAAGCTGCCGCTAAGCTGCCAAGCTGCCGCTAAGCTGCCAAGCTGCCGCTAAGCTGCCGCTAAGCTGCCGCTAAGCTGCCGTTAAGCTGCCGCTAAGCTGCCGCTAAGCTGCCGCTAAGCTGCCAAGCTGCCGCTAAGCTGCCGCTAAGCTGCCGTTAAGCTGCCGCTAAGCTGCCGTTAAGCTGCCGCTAAGCTGCCGCTAAGCTGCCAAGCTGCCGCTAAGCTGCCGCTAAGCTGCCGTTAAGCTGCCGCTAAGCTGCCGCTAAGCTGCCAAGCTGCCGCTAAGCTGCCGCTAAGCTGCCGTTAAGCTGCCGCTAAGCTGCCGCTAAGCTGCCAAGCTGCCGCTAAGCTGCCGCTAAGCTGCCGTTAAGCTGCCGCTAAGCTGCCGCTAAGCTGCCAAGCTGCCGCTAAGCTGCCAAGCTGCCGCTAAGCTGCCGCTAAGCTGCCGTTAAGCTGCCGCTAAGCTGCCGCTAAGCTGCCAAGCTGCCGCTAAGCTGCCGCTAAGCTGCCGTTAAGCTGCCGCTAAGCTGCCGTTAAGCTGCCGCTAAGCTGCCAAGCTGCCGCTAAGCTGCCGCTAAGCTGCCGCTAAGCTGCCGCTAAGCTGCCGCTAAGCTGCCAAGCTGCCGCTAAGCTGCCGCTAAGCTGCCGTTAAGCTGCCGCTAAGCTGCCGCTAAGCTGCCAAGCTGCCGCTAAGCTGCCAAGCTGCCGCTAAGCTGCCGTTAAGCTGCCGCTAAGCTGCCGTTAAGCTGCCGCTAAGCTGCCGCTAAGCTGCCAAGCTGCCGCTAAGCTGCCGCTAAGCTGCCGTTAAGGTGCCGCTAAGCTGCCGCTAAGCTGCCGCCAAGCTGCCGCTAAGCTGCCAAGCTGCCGCTAAGCTGCCGCTAAGCTGCCAAGCTGCCGCTAAGCTGCCGCTAAGCTGCCGCTAAGCTGCCGTTAAGCTGCCGCTAAGCTGCCGCTAAGCTGCCGCCAAACTGCCGCTAAGCTGCCGTTAAGCTGCCGCTAAGCTGCCGCTAAGCTGCCAAACTGCCGCTAAGCTGCCGTTAAGCTGCCGCTAAGCTGCCGCTAAGCTGCCGCCAAGCTGCTGTTAAGCTGCCGCTAAGCTGCCGCAAAGCTGCCAAGCTGCCGCTAAGCTGCCAAGCTGCCGCTAAGCTGCCGCTAAGCTGCCGTTAAGCTGCCGCTAAGCTGCCGCTAAGCTGCCGCTAAGCTGCCAAGCTGCCGCTAAGCTGCCAAGCTGCCGCTAAGCTGCCGCTAAGCTGCCGCCAAGCTGGCGCTAAGCTGCCAAGCTGCCGCTAAGCTGCCGTTAAGCTGCCGCTAAGCTGCCGTTAAGCTGCCGCTAAGCTGCCGCTAAGCTGCCAAGCTGCCGCTAAGCTGCCGCTAAGCTGCCGTTAAGATGCCGCTAAGCTGCCGCTAAGCTGCCAAGCTGCCGCTAAGCTGCCGCTAAGCTGCCGCTAAGCTGCCGCCAAGCTGGCGCTAAGCTGCCAAGCTGCCGCTAAGCTGCCGTTAAGCTGCCGCTAAGCTGCCGTTAAGCTGCCGCTAAGCTGCCGCTAAGCTGCCAAGCTGCCGCTAAGCTGCCGCTAAGCTGCCGTTAAGATGCCGCTAAGCTGCCGCTAAGCTGCCAAGCTGCCGTTAAGCTGCCGCTAAGCTGCCGCTAAGCTGCCGCCAAGCTGGCGCTAAGCTGCCAAGCTGCCGCTAAGCTGCCGTTAAGCTGCCGCTAAGCTGCCGTTAAGCTGCCGCTAAGCTGCCGCTAAGCTGCCAAGCTGCCGCTAAGCTGCCGCTAAGCTGCCGTTAAGATGCCGCTAAGCTGCCGCTAAGCTGCCAAGCTGCCGCTAAGCTGCCGCTAAGCTGCCGTTAAGCTGCCGCTAAGCTGCCGCTAAGCTGCCAAGCTGCCGCTAAGCTGCCAAGCTGCCGCTAAGCTGCCGCTAAGCTGCCGCTAAGCTGCCAAGCTGCCGCTAAGCTGCCGTTAAGCTGCCGCTAAGCTGCCGTTAAGCTGCCGCTAAGCTGCCGCTAAGCTGCCAAGCTGCCGCTAAGCTGCCGCTAAGCTGCCAAGCTGCCGCTAAGCTGCCGCTAAGCTGCCAAGCTGCCGCTAAGCTGCCGCTAAGCTGCCGCTAAGCTGCCGCTAAGCTGCCGCTAAGCTGCCGCTAAGCTGCCAAGCTGCCGCTAAGCTGCCAAGCTGCCGCTAAGCTGCCGCTAGGCTGCCGTTAAGCTGCCGCTAAGCTGCCGCTAAGCTGCCAAGCTGCCGCTAAGCTGCCGCTAAGCTGCCGTTAAGCTGCCGCTAAGCTGCCGCTAAGCTGCCGCCAAGCTGCCGCTAAGCTGCCGTTAAGCTGCCGCTAAGCTGCCGCTAAGCTGCCAAGCTGCCGCTAAGCTGCCGTTAAGCTGCCGCTAAGCTGCCGCTAAGCTGCCGCCAAGCTGCCGCTAAGCTGCCGCTAAGCTGCCAAGCTGCCGCTAAGCTGCCGTTAAGCTGCCGCTAAGCTGCCGCTAAGCTACCAAGCTGCCGCTAAGCTGCCAAGCTGCCGCTAAGCTACCGCTAAGCTGCCGCTAAGCTGCCGCTAAGCTGCCGTTAAGCTGCCGCTAAGCTGCCGCTAAGCTGCCAAGCTGCCGCTAAGCTGCCGTTAAGCTGCCGCTAAGCTGCCGTTAAGCTGCCGCTAAGCTGCCGCTAAGCTGCCAAGCTGCCGCTAAGCTGCCGCTAAGCTGCCGTTAAGCTGCCGCTAAGCTGCCGCTAAGCTGCCAAGCTGCCGCTAAGCTGCCGCTAAGCTGCCGTTAAGCTGCCGCTAAGCTGCCGCTAAGCTGCCAAGCTGCCGCTAAGCTGCCGCTAAGCTGCCGTTAAGCTGCCGCTAAGCTGCCGTTAAGCTGCCGCTAAGCTGCCGCTAAGCTGCCAAGCTGCCGCTAAGCTGCCGCTAAGCTGCCGTTAAGCTGCCGCTAAGCTGCCGCTAAGCTGCCAAGCTGCCGCTAAGCTGCCGCTAAGCTGCCGTTAAGCTGCCGCTAAGCTGCCAAGCTGCCGCTAAGCTGCCAAGCTGCCGCTAAGCTGCCGTTAAGCTGCCGCTAAGCTGCCGTTAAGCTGCCGTTAAGCTGCCGCTAAGCTGCCGCTAAGCTGCCAAGCTGCCGCTAAGCTGCCAAGCTGCCGCTAAGCTGCCGCTAAGCTGCCGTTAAGCTGCCGCTAAGCTGCCGCTAAGCTGCCAAGCTGCCGCTAAGCTGCCGTTAAGCTGCCGCTAAGCTGCCGTTAAGCTGCCGCTAAGCTGCCGCTAAGCTGCCAAGCTGCCGCTAAGCTGCCGCTAAGCTGCCGTTAAGCTGCCGCTAAGCTGCCGCTAAGCTGCCGCCAAGCTGCCGCTAAGCTGCCGCTAAGCTGCCAAGCTGCCGCTAAGCTGCCGCTAAGCTGCCAAGCTGCCGCTAAGCTGCCGCTAAGCTGCCGCTAAGCTGCCGCTAAGCTGCCAAGCTGCCGCTAAGCTGCCGCTAAGCTGCCGCTAAGCTGCCGCTAAGCTGCCAAGCTGCCGTTAAGCTGCCGCTAAGCTGCCGCTAAGCTGCCAAGCTGCCGCTAAGCTGCCAAGCTGCCGCTAAGCTGCCGCTAAGCTGCCGTTAAGCTGCCGCTAAGCTGCCGCTAAGCTGCCAAGCTGCCGCTAAGCTGCCGCTAAGCTGCCGTTAAGCTGCCGCTAAGCTGCCGTTAAGCTGCCGCTAAGCTGCCGCTAAGCTGCCAAGCTGCCGCTAAGCTGCCGCTAAGCTGCCGTTAAGCTGCCGCTAAGCTGCCGCTAAGCTGCCAAGCTGCCGCTAAGCTGCCGCTAAGCTGCCGTTAAGCTGCCGCTAAGCTGCCGCTAAGCTGCCAAGCTGCCGCTAAGCTGCCAAGCTGCCGCTAAGCTGCCGTTAAGCTGCCGCTAAGCTGCCGTTAAGCTGCCGCTAAGCTGCCGTTAAGCTGCCGCTAAGCTGCCGCTAAGCTGCCAAGCTGCCGCTAAGCTGCCGCTAAGCTGCCGTTAAGCTGCCGCTAAGCTGCCGCTAAGCTGCCAAGCTGCCGCTAAGCTGCCGCTAAGCTGCCAAGCTGCCGCTAAGCTGCCGCTAAGCTGCCGCTAAGCTGCCGCTAAGCTGCCGTTAAGCTGCCGCTTGGCGGCAGCTTAGCGGCAGCTTAACGGCAGCTTAGCGGCAGCTTGGCAGCTTAGCGGCAGCTTAACGGCAGCTTAGCGGCAGCTTGGCGGCAGCTTAGCGGCAGCTTAGCGGCAGCTTAACGGCAGCTTAGCGGCAGCTTAGCGGCAGCTTGGCAGCTTTGCGGCAGCTTAGCGGCAGCTTAACGGCAGCCTAGCGGCAGCTTAGCGGCAGCTTGGCAGCTTAGCGGCAGCTTGGCAGCTTAGCGGCAGCTTGGCAGCTTAGCGGCAGCTTAGCGGCAGCTTAGCGGCAGCTTAGCGGCAGCTTAGCGGCAGCTTAGCGGCAGCTTGGCAGCTTAGCGGCAGCTTAGCGGCAGCTTGGCAGCTTAGCGGCAGCTTAGCGGCAGCTTGGCAGCTTAGCGGCAGCTTAGCGGCAGCTTGGCGGCAGCTTAGCGGCAGCTTAGCGGCAGCTTAACGGCAGCTTAGCGGCAGCTTAGCGGCAGCTTGGCAGCTTAGCGGCAGCTTAGCGGCAGCTTAACGGCAGCTTAGCGGCAGCTTAACGGCAGCTTAGCGGCAGCTTGGCAGCTTAGCGGCAGCTTAGCGGCAGCTTAACGGCAGCTTAGCGGCAGCTTAGCGGCAGCTTGGCAGCTTAGCGGCAGCTTGGCAGCTTAGCGGCAGCTTAGCGGCAGCTTAACGGCAGCTTAGCGGCAGCTTAGCGGCAGCTTGGCAGCTTAGCGGCAGCTTAGCGGCATCTTAACGGCAGCTTAGCGGCAGCTTAGCGGCAGCTTGGCAGCTTAGCGGCAGCTTAGCGGCAGCTTAACGGCAGCTTAGCGGCAGCTTAACGGCAGCTTAGCGGCAGCTTGGCAGCTTAGCGCCAGCTTGGCGGCAGCTTAGCGGCAGCTTAGAGGCAGCTTAACGGCAGCTTAACGGCAGCTTAGCGGCAGCTTGGCAGCTTAGCGGCAGCTTAGCGGCAGCTTAGCGGCAGCTTAACGGCAGCTTAGCGGCAGCTTGGCGGCAGCTTAGCGGCAGCTTAGCGGCAGCTTAACGGCAGCTTAGCGGCAGCTTAGCCTGAGCCAGTGCAATATGTCTTGGCATACTTTGTAGTTTTTTTAACCTATCCCGCCCGACCCTCGTTGTTTCCTTGGGGTGATAGAGGGATTGACTACCCAAACCTGAACCCTGATCCCTAGACCGGGTATTAAGCTATTCCGCTGCCGCGCGTCTGGTTTCATTTCATCTTTGGCAGCCGACGAGTCAACAACTCTCTTCTTGAAGCGGTCCCTTAGACCCGTAATTACCTGACAGAACACCAATTTAACATACACTTGACTGACTTAGAGTAACTCCGCCACGGCAATAGGCCACACACCATCCTGACCTATTGTCGTGCCAGTCCCAAGCCTGGTAATTAAGGAGGAGGGCTCCGCTTTCTTAACATCATTCGGCTGATTTCCATCTTGTCCGTCTCTTTTGAACTCCAGGGGGCAGCCTGAGCCAGTGCAATATGTCTTGGCATACTTTGTAGTTTTTTTAACCTATCCCGCCCGAGCCTCGTTGTTTCCTTGGAGGGAGAGAGGGATTGACTACTCCAAACCTGAACCCTGATCCCTAGACCGGGCATTAACGTATTTACGGGCCGCGCGTCTGGTTTCATTTCATCTTTGGCAGCCGACGAGTCAACAACTCTCTTCTTGAAGCGGTCCCTTAGACCCGTAATTACCTGACAGAACACCAATTTAACATACACTTGACTGACTTAGAGTAACTCCGCCACGGCAATTGGCCACACACCATCCTGACCTATTGTCGTGCCAGTCCCAAGCCTGGTAATTAAGGAGGAGGGCTCCGCTTTCTTAACATCATTCGGCTGATTTCCATCTTGTCCGTCTCTTTTGAACTCCAGGGGGCAGCCTGAGCCAGTGCAATATGTCTTGGCATACTTTGTAGTTTTTTTAACCTATCCCGCCCGAGCCTCGTTGTTTCCTTGGAGGGAGAGAGGGATTGACTACTCCAAACCTGAACCCTGATCCCTAGACCGGGCATTAACGTATTTACGGGCCGCGCGTCTGGTTTCATTTCATCTTTGGCAGCCGACGAGTCAACAACTCTCTTCTTGAAGCGGTCCCTTAGACCCGTAATTACCTGACAGAACACCAATTTAACATACACTTGACTGACTTAGAGTAACTCCGCCACGGCAATAGGCCACACACCATCCTGACCTATTGTCGTGCCAGTCCCAAGCCTGGTAATTAAGGAGGAGGGCTCCGCTTTCTTAACATCATTCGGCTGATTTCCATCTTGTCCGTCTCTTTTGAACTCCAGGGGGCAGCCTGAGCCAGTGCAATATGTCTTGGCATACTTTGTAGTTTTTTTAACCTATCCCGCCCGAGCCTCGTTGTTTCCTTGGAGGGAGAGAGGGATTGACTACTCCAAACCTGAACCCTGATCCCTAGACCGGGCATTAACGTATTTACGGGCCGCGCGTCTGGTTTCATTTCATCTTTGGCAGCCGACGAGTCAACAACTCTCTTCTTGAAGCGGTCCCTTAGACCCGTAATTACCTGACAGAACACCAATTTAACATACACTTGACTGACTTAGAGTAACTCCGCCACGGCAATAGGCCACACACCATCCTGACCTATTGTCGTGCCAGTCCCAAGCCTGGTAATTAAGGAGGAGGGCTCCGCTTTCTTAACATCATTCGGCTGATTTCCATCTTGTCCGTCTCTTTTGAACTCCAGGGGGCAGCCTGAGCCAGTGCAATATGTCTTGGCATACTTTGTAGTTTTTTTAACCTATCCCGCCCGAGCCTCGTTGTTTCCTTGGAGGGAGAGAGGGATTGACTACTCCAAACCTGAACCCTGATCCCTAGACCGGGCATTAACGTATTTACGGGCCGCGCGTCTGGTTTCATTTCATCTTTGGCAGCCGACGAGTCAACAACTCTCTTCTTGAAGCGGTCCCTTAGACCCGTAATTACCTGACAGAACACCAATTTAACATACACTTGACTGACTTAGAGTAACTCCGCCACGGCAATAGGCCACACACCATCCTGACCTATTGTCGTGCCAGTCCCAAGCCTGGTAATTAAGGAGGAGGGCTCCGCTTTCTTAACATCATTCGGCTGATTTCCATCTTGTCCGTCTCTTTTGAACTCCAGGGGGCAGCCTGAGCCAGTGCAATATGTCTTGGCATACTTTGTAGTTTTTTTAACCTATCCCGCCCGAGCCTCGTTGTTTCCTTGGAGGGAGAGAGGGATTGACTACTCCAAACCTGAACCCTGATCCCTAGACCGGGCATTAACGTATTTACGGGCCGCGCGTCTGGTTTCATTTCATCTTTGGCAGCCGACGAGTCAACAACTCTCTTCTTGAAGCGGTCCCTTAGACCCGTAATTACCTGACAGAACACCAATTTAACATACACTTGACTGACTTAGAGTAACTCCGCCACGGCAATAGGCCACACACCATCCTGACCTATTGTCGTGCCAGTCCCAAGCCTGGTAATTAAGGAGGAGGGCTCCGCTTTCTTAACATCATTCGGCTGATTTCCATCTTGTCCGTCTCTTTTGAACTCCAGGGGGCAGCCTGAGCCAGTGCAATATGTCTTGGCATACTTTGTAGTTTTTTTAACCTATCCCGCCCGAGCCTCGTTGTTTCCTTGGAGGGAGAGAGGGATTGACTACTCCAAACCTGAACCCTGATCCCTAGACCGGGCATTAACGTATTTACGGGCCGCGCGTCTGGTTTCATTTCATCTTTGGCAGCCGACGAGTCAACAACTCTCTTCTTGAAGCGGTCCCTTAGACCCGTAATTACCTGACAGAACACCAATTTAACATACACTTGACTGACTTAGAGTAACTCCGCCACGGCAATAGGCCACACACCATCCTGACCTATTGTCGTGCCAGTCCCAAGCCTGGTAATTAAGGAGGAGGGCTCCGCTTTCTTAACATCATTCGGCTGATTTCCATCTTGTCCGTCTCTTTTGAACTCCAGGGGGCAGCCTGAGCCAGTGCAATATGTCTTGGCATACTTTGTAGTTTTTTTTAACCTATCCCGCCCGAGCCTCGTTGTTTCCTTGGAGGGAGAGAGGGATTGACTACTCCAAACCTGAACCCTGATCCCTAGACCGGGCATTAACGTATTTACGGGCCGCGCGTCTGGTTTCATTTCATCTTTGGCAGCCGACGAGTCAACAACTCTCTTCTTGAAGCGGTCCCTTAGACCCGTAATTACCTGACAGAACACCAATTTAACATACACTTGACTGACTTAGAGTAACTCCGCCACGGCAATAGGCCACACACCATCCTGACCTATTGTCGTGCCAGTCCCAAGCCTGGTAATTAAGGAGGAGGGCTCCGCTTTCTTAACATCATTCGGCTGATTTCCATCTTGTCCGTCTCTTTTGAACTCCAGGGGGCAGCCTGAGCCAGTGCAATATGTCTTGGCATACTTTGTAGTTTTTTTTAACCTATCCCGCCCGAGCCTCGTTGTTTCCTTGGAGGGAGAGAGGGATTGACTACTCCAAACCTGAACCCTGATCCCTAGACCGGGCATTAACGTATTTACGGGCCGCGCGTCTGGTTTCATTTCATCTTTGGCAGCCGACGAGTCAACAACTCTCTTCTTGAAGCGGTCCCTTAGACCCGTAATTACCTGACAGAACACCAATTTAACATACACTTGACTGACTTAGAGTAACTCCGCCACGGCAATAGGCCACACACCATCCTGACCTATTGTCGTGCCAGTCCCAAGCCTGGTAATTAAGGAGGAGGGCTCCGCTTTCTTAACATCATTCGGCTGATTTCCATCTTGTCCGTCTCTTTTGAACTCCAGGGGGCAGCCTGAGCCAGTGCAATATGTCTTGGCATACTTTGTAGTTTTTTTAACCTATCCCGCCCGAGCCTCGTTGTTTCCTTGGAGGGAGAGAGGGATTGACTACTCCAAACCTGAACCCTGATCCCTAGACCGGGCATTAACGTATTTACGGGCCGCGCGTCTGGTTTCATTTCATCTTTGGCAGCCGACGAGTCAACAACTCTCTTCTTGAAGCGGTCCCTTAGACCCGTAATTACCTGACAGAACACCAATTTAACATACACTTGACTGACTTAGAGTAACTCCGCCACGGCAATAGGCCACACACCATCCTGACCTATTGTCGTGCCAGTCCCAAGCCTGGTAATTAAGGAGGAGGGCTCCGCTTTCTTAACATCATTCGGCTGATTTCCATCTTGTCCGTCTCTTTTGAACTCCAGGGGGCAGCCTGAGCCAGTGCAATATGTCTTGGCATACTTTGTAGTTTTTTTAACCTATCCCGCCCGAGCCTCGTTGTTTCCTTGGAGGGAGAGAGGGATTGACTACTCCAAACCTGAACACTGATCCCTAGACCGGGCATTAACGTATTTACGGGCCGCGCGTCTGGTTTCATTTCATCTTTGGCAGCCGACGAGTCAACAACTCTCTTCTTGAAGCGGTCCCTTAGACCCGTAATTACCTGACAGAACACCAATTTAACATACACTTGACTGACTTAGAGTAACTCCGCCACGGCAATAGGCCACACACCATCCCGACCTATTGTCGTGCCAGTCCCAAGCCTGGTAATTAAGGAGGAGGGCTCCGCTTTCTTAACATCATTCGGCTGATTTCCATCTTGTCCGTCTCTTTTGAACTCCAGGGGGCAGCCTGAGCCAGTGCAATATGTCTTGGCATACTTTGTAGTTTTTTTAACCTAACCCTAACCCTAACCCTAACCCTAACCCTAAGTTGCCGTAAGTTGCCGTAAGTTGCCGTAAGTTGCCGTAAGTTGCCGTAAGTTGCCGTAAGTTGCCTAAGGTTGCCGTAAGTTGCCGTAAGTTGCCGTGTAAGCTGCCGTGTAAGTTGCCGTGTAAGTTGCCGTGTAAGTTGCCGTAAGTTGCCGTAAGTTTCCGTAAGTTGCCGCAAGTTGCCGTAAGTTGCCGTAAGTTGCCGTGTAAGTTGCCGTGTAAGTTACCGTAAGTTGCCGTAAGTTGCCGTGTAAGTAGCCGTAAGTTGCCGCAAAATGCCGTGTAAGTTGCCGTGTAAATTGCCGTGTAAATTGCCGTGTAAATTGCCTTAATTTGCCGTAAGTTGCCGTAAGTTGCCGTAAGTTGCCGTAAGTTGCCGTAAGTTGCCGTAAGTTGCCGTAAGTTGCCGTAAGTTGCCTAAGGTTGCCGTAAGTTGCCGTAAGTTGCCGTGCAAGCTGCCGTGTAAGTTGCCGTGTAAGTTGCCGTAAGTTGCCGTCAGTTTCCGTAAGTTTCCGTAAGTTGCCGCAAGTTGCCGTAAGTTGCCGTAAGTTGCCGTAAGTTGCCGTAAGTTACCGTGTATGTTGCCGTAAGCTTGGCAGCTTCGCGGCAGCTTGGCAGCTTGGCTGCTTGGCAGCTTGGCAGCTTGGCAGCTTGGCGGCAGCTTGGCAGCTTGGCAGCTTCGCGGTAGCTAGGCAGCTTGGCAGCTTCACGGCAGCTTGGCAGCTTGGCAGCTTGGCAGCTTGGCAGCTTGGCAGCTTGGCAGCTTGGCGGCAGCTTGGCAGATTGGCAGCTTCGCGGCAGCTTGGGAGCTTGGCAGCTTCGCGGCAGCTTGGCAGCTTGGCAGCTTGGCAGCTTGGCAGCTTGGCAGATTGGCAGCTTCGCGGCAGCTTGGCAGATTGGCAGCTTCGCGGCAGCTTTGCAGCTTGGCAGCTTCGCGGCAGCTTGGCAGCTTGGCAGCTTGGCGGCAGCTTGGCAGCTTGGCAGCTTCGCGGCAGCTTGGCAGCTTGGCAGCTTCACGGCAGCTTGGCAGCTTGGCAGCTTGGCAGCTTGGCAGCTTGGCGGCAGCTTGGCAGCTTGGCAGCTTCGCAGCTTGGCAGCTTGGCAGCTTCGCGGCAATAGGCCATTACCACAATCTGACCTATTGTCGTGCCAGTCCCAAGCCTGGTAATTAAGGAGGAGGGCTCCGCTTCTATAACATCATTCGGCTGAATTTTCCATCTTGTTCGTCCTTTTTGAACTCCACGGGGCAGCCTGAGCCAGTGCAATATGTCTTGGCATACTTTGTAGTTTTTTAAACCTATCCCGCCCGAGCCTCGTTGTTCCCTTGGAGGGAGAGAGGGATGGACTACCCTAACCAGAACCCTGATCCCTAGACCGGGCATTAAGCTACACAGCCGCCGCGCGTCTGGTTTCATTTCTGCGTTGGCAGCCGTCGAGTAAACAACTCTCTTCTTGAAGCGGTCCCTGAGACCCGTAATTACCTGACAGAACACCAATTTAGCATACACTTGACTGACTTAGAGTAACTCCGCCACGGCAATAGGCCATTACCACAATCTTACCTATTGTCGTGCCAGTCCCAAGCCTGGTAATTAAGGAGGAGGGCTCCGCTTCTATGACATCATTCGGCTGAATTTTCCATCTTGTTCGTCCTTTTTGAACTCCACGGGGCAGCCTGAGCCAGTGCAATATGTCTTGGCATACTTTGTAGTTTTTAAACCTAACCCTAAGTTGCCGTAAGTTGCCGTAAGTTGCCGTAAGTTGCCGTAAGTTGCCGTAAGTTGCCGTAAGTTGCCTAAGGTTGCCGTAAGTTGCCGTAAGTTGCCGTGTAAGCTGCCGTGTAAGTTGCCGTGTAAGTTGCCGTGTAAGTTGCCGTAAGTTGCCGTAAGTTTCCGTAAGTTGCCGCAAGTTGCCGTAAGTTGCCGTAAGTTGCCGTGTAAGTTGCCGTGTAAGTTGCCGTAAGTTGCCGTAAGTTGCCGTAAGTTGCCGTGTAAGTAGCCGTAAGTTGCCGCAAGTTGCCGTGTAAGTTGCCGTGTAAATTGCCGTGTAAATTGCCGTGTAAATTGCCTTAATTTGCCGTAAGTTGCCGTAAGTTGCCGTAAGTTGCCGTAAGTTGCCGTAAGCTGCCTAAGGTTGCCGTAAGTTGCCGTAAGTTGCCGTGCAAGCTGCCGTGTAAGTTGCCGTGTAAGTTGCCGTAAGTTGCCGTCAGTTTCCGTAAGTTTCCGTAAGTTGCCGCAAGTTGCCGTAAGTTGCCGTAAGTTGCCGTAAGTTGCCGTAAGTTGCCGTAAGTTACCGTGTATGTTGCCGTAAGCTTGGCAGCTTCGCGGCAGCTTGGCAGCTTGGCAGCTTCGCGGCAGCTTGGCAGCTTGGCTGCTTGGCAGCTTGGCAGCTTGGCAGCTTGGCGGAAGCTTGGCAGCTTGGCAGCTTCGCGGTAGCTAGGCAGCTTGGCAGCTTCACGGCAGCTTGGCAGCTTGGCAGCTTGGCAGCTTGGCAGCTTGGCAGCTTGGCGGCAGCTTGGCAGATTGGCAGCTTCGCGGCAGCTTGGGAGCTTGGCAGCTTCGCGGCAGCTTGGCAGCTTGGCAGCTTGGCAGCTTGGCAGCTTGGCAGCTTGGCAGCTTGGCAGATTGGCAGCTTCGCGGCAGCTTGGCAGATTGGCAGCTTCGCGGCAGCTTTGCAGCTTGGCAGCTTCGCGGCAGCTTGGCAGCTTGGCAACTTGGCAGCTTCGCGGCAGCTTGGCAGCTTCGCGGCAGCTTGGCAGCTTGGCAGCTTCACGGCAGCTTGGCAGCTTGGCAGCTTGGCAGCTTGGCAGCTTGGCGGCAGCTTGGCAGCTTCGCAGCTTGGCAGCTTGGCGGCAGCTTGGCAGCTTGGCAGCTTCTTGGCAGCTTGGCAGCTTGGCAGCTTGGCAGCTTGGCAGCTTGGCAGGTTGGCAGCTTGGCAGCTTGGCAGCTTGGCGGCTGCTTGGCAGATTTGCAGCTTAGCGGCAGCTTGGGAGCTTGGCAGCTTCGCGGCAGCTTGGCAGCTTGGCAGCTTGGCAGCTTGGCAGCTTCGCGGCAGCTTGGCAGCTTGGCAGCTTGGCAGCTTGGCGGCAGCTTGGCAGCTTGGCAGCTTCGCGGCAGCTTGGCAGCTTGGCAGCTTTGCGGCAGCTTGGCAGCTTTGCAGCTTGGCAGCTTGGCGGCAGCTTGGCAGCTTGGCAGCTTCACGGCAGCTTGGCAGCTTGGCAGCTTGGCGGCAGCTTGGCAGCTTCGCGGCAGCTTGGCAGCTTGGCAGCTTGGCGGCAGCTTGGCAGCTTCGCGGCAGCTTGGCAGCTTGGCAGCTTGGCAGCTTCACGGCAGCTTGGCAGCTTGGCAGCTTGGCAGCTTGGCGGCAGCTTGGCAGATTGGCAGCTTCGCGGCAGCTTGGGAGCTTGGAAGCTTCGCGGCAGCTTGGCAGCTTGGCAGCTTGGCAGCTTGGCAGCTTGGCAGCTTCGCAGCTTGGCAGATTGGCAGCTTCGCGGCAGCTTGGCAGATTGGCAGCTTCGCGGCAGCTTTGCAGCTTGGCAGCTTCGCGGCAGCTTGGCAGCTTGGCAGCTTGGCGGCAGCTTGGCAGCTTGGCAGCTTCACGGCAGCTTGGCAGCTTGGCAGCTTGGCAGCTTGGCAGCTTGGCGGCAGCTTGGCAGCTTGGCAGCTTCGCAGCTTGGCAGCTTGGCGGCAGCTTGGCAGCTTGGCAGCTTCGCGGCAGCTTGGCAGCTTGGCAGCTTGGCAGCTTGGCAGCTTGGCAGCTTGGCAGGTTGGCAGCTTGGCAGCTTGGCAGCTTGGCGGCTGCTTGGCAGATTGGCAGCTTAGCGGCAGCTTGGGAGCTTGGCAGCTTCGCGGCAGCTTGGCAGCTTGGCAGCTTGGCAGCTTGGCAGCTTCGCGGCAGCTTCGCAGCTTGGCAGCTTGGCAGCGTGGCAGCTTGGCAGCTTGGCAGCTTCGCAGCTTGGCAGATTGGCAGCTTCGCGGCAGCTTGGCAGATTGGCAGCTTCGCGGCAGCTTTGCAGCTTGGCAGCTTCGCGGCAGCTTGGCAGCTTGGCAGCTTGGCGGCAGCTTGGCAGCTTGGCAGCTTGGCAGCTTGGCAGCTTGGCAGCTTCACGGCAGCTTGGCAGCTTGGCAGCTTGGCAGCTTGGCAGCTTGGCGGCAGCTTGGCAGCTTGGCAGCTTCGCAGCTTGGCAGCTTGGCGGCAGCTTGGCGGCAGCTTGGCAGCTTGGCAGCTTGGCGGCTGCTTGGCAGCTTGGCAGCTTCACGGCAGCTTGGCAGCTTGGCAGCTTCACGGCAGCTTGGCAGCTTGGCAGCTTCACGGCAGCTTGGCAGCTTGGCAGCTTGGCGGCAGCTTGGCAGCTTGGCAGCTTCGCAGCTTGGCAGCTTGGCGGCAGCTTGGCAGCTTGGCAGCTTCTTGGCAGCTTGGCAGCTTGGCAGCTTGGCAGCTTGGCAGCTTGGCAGGTTGGCAGCTTGGCAGCTTGGCAGCTTGGCGGCTGCTTGGCAGATTTGCAGCTTAGCGGCAGCTTGGGAGCTTGGCAGCTTCGCGGCAGCTTGGCAGCTTGGCAGCTTGGCAGCTTGGCAGCTTCGCGGCAGCTTGGCAGCTTGGCAGCTTGGCGGCAGCTTGGCAGCTTGGCAGCTTCGCGGCAGCTTGGCAGCTTGGCAGCTTCGCGGCAGCTTGGCAGCTTGGCAGCTTGGCAGCTTCGCGGCAGCTTGGCAGCTTTGCAGCTTGGCAGCTTGGCGGCAGCTTGGCAGCTTGGCAGCTTCACGGCAGCTTGGCAGCTTGGCAGCTTGGCGGCAGCTTGGCAGCTTCGCGGCAGCTTGGCAGCTTGGCAGCTTGGCGGCAGCTTGGCAGCTTCGCGGCAGCTTGTAAGCTTGGCAGCTTGGCAGCTTCACGGCAGCTTGGCAGCTTGGCAGCTTGGCAGCTTGGCGGCAGCTTGGCAGATTGGCAGCTTCGCGGCAGCTTGGGAGCTTGGCAGCTTCGCGGCAGCTTGGCAGCTTGGCAGCTTGGCAGCTTCGCAGCTTGGCAGGTTGGCAGCTTCGCGGCAGCTTGGCAGATTGGCAGCTTCGCGGCAGTTTTGCAGCTTGGCAGCTTCGCGGCAGCTTGGCAGCTTGGCGGCAGCTTGGCAGCTTGGCAGCTTCACGGCAGCTTGGCAGCTTGGCAGCTTGGCAGCTTGGCAGCATGGCAGCTTGGCAGCTTGGCAGCTTCGCAGCTTGGCAGCTTGGCGGCAGCTTGGCAGCTTGGCAGCTTCGCGGCAGCTTGGCAGCTTGGCAGCTTGGCAGCTTGGCAGCTTGGCAGCTTGGCAGGTTGGCAGCTTGGCAGCTTGGCAGCTTGGCGGCTGCTTGGCAGATTGGCAGCTTAGCGGCAGCTTGGGAGCTTGGCAGCTTCGCGGCAGCTTGGCAGCTTGGCAGCTTGGCAGCTTGGCAGCTTGGCAGCTTGGCAGCTTCGCGGCAGCTTCGCAGCTTGGCAGCTTGGCAGCTTGGCGGCAGCTTGGCAGGTTGGCAGCTTGGCAGCTTGGCAGCTTGGCGGCTGCTTGGCAGATTGGCAGCTTAGCGGCAGCTTGGGAGCTTGGCAGCTTCGCGGCAGCTTGGCAGCTTGGCAGCTTGGCAGCTTGGCAGCATGGCAGCTTCGCGGCAGCTTCGCAGCTTGGCAGCTTGGCAGCTTGGCGGCAGCTTGGCAGCTTGGCAGCTTGGCAGCTTCGCAGCTTGGCAGATTGGCAGCTTCGCGGCAGCTTGGCAGATTGGCAGCTTCGCGGCAGCTTTGCAGCTTGGCAGCTTCGCGGCAGCTTGGCAGCTTGGCAGCTTGGCGGCAGCTTGGCAGCTTGGCAGCTTGGCAGCTTCACGGCAGCTTGGCAGCTTGGCAGCTTGGCAGCTTGGCAGCTTGGCGGCAGCTTGGCAGCTTGGCAGCTTCGCAGCTTGGCAGCTTGGCGGCAGCTTGGCGGCAGCTTGGCAGCTTGGCAGCTTCGCGGCAGCTTGGCAGCTTGGCAGCTTGGCAGCTTGGCAGCTTGGCGGCTGCTTGGCAGCTTGGCAGCTTCACGGCAGCTTGGCAGCTTGGCAGCTTGGCAGCTTGGCAGCTTGGCAGCTTGGCAGCTTGGCAGCTTGGCAGCTTGGCGGCAGCTTGGCAGATTGGCAGCTTCGCGGCAGCTTGGGAGCTTGGCAGCTTCGCGGCAGCTTGGCAGCTTGGCAGCTTGGCAGCTTGGCAGCATGGCAGCTTGGCAGATTGGCAGCTTCGCGGCAGCTTGGCAGATTGGCAGCTTCGCGGCAGCTTTGCAGCTTGGCAGCTTCGCGGCAGCTTGGCAGTTTGGCAGCTTGGCAGCTTCGCGGCAGCTTGGCAGCTTGGCAGCTTGGCAGCTTGGCAGCTTGGCAGGTTGGCAGCTTGGCAGCTTGGCAGCTTGGCGGCTGCTTGGCAGATTTGCAGCTTAGCGGCAGCTTGGGAGCTTGGCAGCTTCGCGGCAGCTTGGCAGCTTGGCAGCTTGGCAGCTTGGCAGCTTCGCGGCAGCTTGGCAGCTTGGCAGCTTGGCAGCTTGGCAGCTTGGCGGCAGCTTGGCAGCTTGGCAGCTTCGCGGCAGCTTGGCAGCTTGGCAGCTTGGCAGCTTGGCGGCAGCTTGGCAGCTTGGCAGCTTCGCGGCAGCTTGGCAGCTTGGCAGCTTTGCGGCAGCTTGGCAGCTTTGCAGCTTGGCAGCTTGGCGGCAGCTTGGCAGCTTGGCAGCTTCACGGCAGCTTGGCAGCTTGGCAGCTTGGCGGCAGCTTGGCAGCTTCGCGGCAGCTTGGCAGCTTGGCAGCTTGGCGGCAGCTTGGCAGCTTCGCGGCAGCTTGGCAGCTTGGCAGCTTGGCAGCTTCACGGCAGCTTGGCAGCTTGGCAGCTTGGCAGCTTGGCGGCAGCTTGGCAGATTGGCAGCTTCGCGGCAGCTTGGGAGCTTGGAAGCTTCGCGGCAGCTTGGCAGCTTGGCAGCTTGGCAGCTTGGCAGCTTGGCAGCTTCGCAGCTTGGCAGATTGGCAGCTTCGCGGCAGCTTGGCAGATTGGCAGCTTCGCGGCAGCTTTGCAGCTTGGCAGCTTCGCGGCAGCTTGGCAGCTTGGCAGCTTGGCGGCAGCTTGGCAGCTTGGCAGCTTCACGGCAGCTTGGCAGCTTGGCAGCTTGGCAGCTTGGCAGCTTGGCGGCAGCTTGGCAGCTTGGCAGCTTCGCAGCTTGGCAGCTTGGCGGCAGCTTGGCAGCTTGGCAGCTTCGCGGCAGCTTGGCAGCTTGGCAGCTTGGCAGCTTGGCAGCTTGGCAGCTTGGCAGGTTGGCAGCTTGGCAGCTTGGCAGCTTGGCGGCTGCTTGGCAGATTGGCAGCTTAGCGGCAGCTTGGGAGCTTGGCAGCTTCGCGGCAGCTTGGCAGCTTGGCAGCTTGGCAGCTTGGCAGCTTCGCGGCAGCTTCGCAGCTTGGCAGCTTGGCAGCGTGGCAGCTTGGCAGCTTGGCAGCTTCGCAGCTTGGCAGATTGGCAGCTTCGCGGCAGCTTGGCAGATTGGCAGCTTCGCGGCAGCTTTGCAGCTTGGCAGCTTCGCGGCAGCTTGGCAGCTTGGCAGCTTGGCGGCAGCTTGGCAGCTTGGCAGCTTGGCAGCTTGGCAGCTTGGCAGCTTCACGGCAGCTTGGCAGCTTGGCAGCTTGGCGGCAGCTTGGCAGCTTGGCAGCTTCTTGGCAGCTTGGCAGCTTGGCAGCTTGGCAGCTTGGCAGCTTGGCAGCTTGGCAGGTTGGCAGCTTGGCAGCTTGGCAGCTTGGCGGCTGCTTGGCAGATTTGCAGCTTAGCGGCAGCTTGGGAGCTTGGCAGCTTCGCGGCAGCTTGGCAGCTTGGCAGCTTGGCAGCTTGGCAGCTTCGCGGCAGCTTGGCAGCTTGGCAGCTTGGCGGCAGCTTGGCAGCTTGGCAGCTTCGCGGCAGCTTGGCAGCTTGGCAGCTTCGCGGCAGCTTGGCAGCTTGGCAGCTTGGCAGCTTCGCGGCAGCTTGGCAGCTTTGCAGCTTGGCAGCTTGGCGGCAGCTTGGCAGCTTGGCAGCTTCACGGCAGCTTGGCAGCTTGGCAGCTTGGCGGCAGCTTGGCAGCTTCGCGGCAGCTTGGCAGCTTGGCAGCTTGGCGGCAGCTTGGCAGCTTCGCGGCAGCTTGTAAGCTTGGCAGCTTGGCAGCTTCACGGCAGCTTGGCAGCTTGGCAGCTTGGCAGCTTGGCGGCAGCTTGGCAGATTGGCAGCTTCGCGGCAGCTTGGGAGCTTGGCAGCTTCGCGGCAGCTTGGCAGCTTGGCAGCTTGGCAGCTTGGCAGCTTCGCAGCTTGGCAGGTTGGCAGCTTCGCGGCAGCTTGGCAGATTGGCAGCTTCGCGGCAGTTTTGCAGCTTGGCAGCTTCGCGGCAGCTTGGCAGCTTGGCGGCAGCTTGGCAGCTTGGCAGCTTCACGGCAGCTTGGCAGCTTGGCAGCTTGGCAGCTTGGCAGCTTGGCGGCAGCTTGGCAGCTTGGCAGCTTCGCAGCTTGGCAGCTTGGCGGCAGCTTGGCAGCTTGGCAGCTTCGCGGCAGCTTGGCAGCTTGGCAGATTGGCAGCTTGGCAGCTTGGCAGCTTGGCAGGTTGGCAGCTTGGCAGCTTGGCAGCTTGGCGGCTGCTTGGCAGATTGGCAGCTTAGCGGCAGCTTGGGAGCTTGGCAGCTTCGCGGCAGCTTGGCAGCTTGGCAGCTTGGCAGCTTGGCAGCTTGGCAGCTTGGCAGCTTCGCGGCAGCTTCGCAGCTTGGCAGCTTGGCAGCTTGGCGGCAGCTTGGCAGGTTGGCAGCTTGGCAGCTTGGCAGCTTGGCGGCTGCTTGGCAGATTGGCAGCTTAGCGGCAGCTTGGGAGCTTGGCAGCTTCGCGGCAGCTTGGCAGCTTGGCAGCTTGGCAGCTTGGCAGCATGGCAGCTTCGCGGCAGCTTCGCAGCTTGGCAGCTTGGCAGCTTGGCGGCAGCTTGGCAGCTTGGCAGCTTGGCAGCTTCGCAGCTTGGCAGATTGGCAGCTTCGCGGCAGCTTGGCAGATTGGCAGCTTCGCGGCAGCTTTGCAGCTTGGCAGCTTCGCGGCAGCTTGGCAGCTTGGCAGCTTGGCGGCAGCTTGGCAGCTTGGCAGCTTGGCAGCTTCACGGCAGCTTGGCAGCTTGGCAGCTTGGCAGCTTGGCAGCTTGGCGGCAGCTTGGCAGCTTGGCAGCTTCGCAGCTTGGCAGCTTGGCGGCAGCTTGGCGGCAGCTTGGCAGCTTGGCAGCTTCGCGGCAGCTTGGCAGCTTGGCAGCTTGGCAGCTTGGCAGCTTGGCGGCTGCTTGGCAGCTTGGCAGCTTCACGGCAGCTTGGCAGCTTGGCAGCTTGGCAGCTTGGCAGCTTGGCAGCTTGGCAGCTTGGCAGCTTGGCAGCTTGGCGGCAGCTTGGCAGATTGGCAGCTTCGCGGCAGCTTGGGAGCTTGGCAGCTTCGCGGCAGCTTGGCAGCTTGGCAGCTTGGCAGCTTGGCAGCATGGCAGCTTGGCAGATTGGCAGCTTCGCGGCAGCTTGGCAGATTGGCAGCTTCGCGGCAGCTTTGCAGCTTGGCAGCTTCGCGGCAGCTTGGCAGTTTGGCAGCTTGGCAGCTTCGCGGCAGCTTGGCAGCTTCGCGGCAGCTTGGCAGCTTGGCAGCTTCACGGCAGCTTGGCAGCTTGGCAGCTTGGCAGCTTGGCAGCTTGGCAGCTTGGCGGCAGCTTGGCAGCTTGGCAGCTTCGCAGCTTGGCAGCTTGGCGGCAGCTTGGCAGCTTGGCAGCTTCTTGGCAGCTTGGCAGCTTGGCAGCTTGGCAGCTTGGCAGGTTGGCAGCTTGGCAGCTTGGCAGCTTGGCGGCTGCTTGGCAGATTTGCAGCTTAGCGGCAGCTTGGGAGCTTGGCAGCTTCGCGGCAGCTTGGCAGCTTGGCAGCTTGGCAGCTTGGCAGCTTCGCGGCAGCTTGGCAGCTTGGCAGCTTGGCAGCTTGGCGGCAGCTTGGCAGCTTGGCAGCTTCGCGGCAGCTTGGCAGCTTGGCAGCTTCGCGGCAGCTTGGCAGCTTGGCAGCTTCGCGGCAGCTTGGCAGCTTTGCAGCTTGGCAGCTTGGCGGCAGCTTGGCAGCTTGGCAGCTTGGCAGGTTGGCAGCTTGGCAGCTTGGCAGCTTGGCGGCTGCTTGGCAGATTTGCAGCTTAGCGGCAGCTTGGGAGCTTGGCAGCTTCGCGGCAGCTTGGCAGCTTGGCAGCTTCGCAGCTTGGCAGCTTGGCGGCAGCTTGGCAGCTTGGCAGCTTCGCGGCAGCTTGGCAGCTTGGCAGCTTGGCAGCTTGGCAGCTTGGCAGCTTGGCAGGTTGGCAGCTTGGCAGCTTGGCAGCTTGGCGGCTGCTTGGCAGATTGGCAGCTTAGCGGCAGCTTGGGAGCTTGGCAGCTTCGCGGCAGCTTGGCAGCTTGGCAGCTTGGCAGCTTGGCAGCTTGGCAGCTTGGCAGCTTGGCAGCTTCGCGGCAGCTTCGCAGCTTGGCAGCTTGGCAGCTTGGCGGCAGCTTGGCAGGTTGGCAGCTTGGCAGCTTGGCAGCTTGGCGGCTGCTTGGCAGATTGGCAGCTTAGCGGCAGCTTGGGAGCTTGGCAGCTTCGCGGCAGCTTGGCAGCTTGGCAGCTTGGCAGCTTGGCAGCATGGCAGCTTCGCGGCAGCTTCGCAGCTTGGCAGCTTGGCAGCTTGGCGGCAGCTTGGCAGCTTGGCAGCTTGGCAGCTTCGCAGCTTGGCAGATTGGCAGCTTCGCGGCAGCTTGGCAGATTGGCAGCTTCGCGGCAGCTTTGCAGCTTGGCAGCTTCGCGGCAGCTTGGCAGCTTGGCAGCTTGGCGGCAGCTTGGCAGCTTGGCAGCTTGGCAGCTTCACGGCAGCTTGGCAGCTTGGCAGCTTGGCAGCTTGGCAGCTTGGCGGCAGCTTGGCAGCTTGGCAGCTTCGCAGCTTGGCAGCTTGGCGGCAGCTTGGCGGCAGCTTGGCAGCTTGGCAGCTTCGCGGCAGCTTGGCAGCTTGGCAGCTTGGCAGCTTGGCAGCTTGGCGGCTGCTTGGCAGCTTGGCAGCTTCACGGCAGCTTGGCAGCTTGGCAGCTTGGCAGCTTGGCAGCTTGGCAGCTTGGCAGCTTGGCAGCTTGGCAGCTTGGCGGCAGCTTGGCAGATTGGCAGCTTCGCGGCAGCTTGGGAGCTTGGCAGCTTCGCGGCAGCTTGGCAGCTTGGCAGCTTGGCAGCTTGGCAGCATGGCAGCTTGGCAGATTGGCAGCTTCGCGGCAGCTTGGCAGATTGGCAGCTTCGCGGCAGCTTTGCAGCTTGGCAGCTTCGCGGCAGCTTGGCAGTTTGGCAGCTTGGCAGCTTCGCGGCAGCTTGGCAGCTTCGCGGCAGCTTGGCAGCTTGGCAGCTTCACGGCAGCTTGGCAGCTTGGCAGCTTGGCAGCTTGGCAGCTTGGCAGCTTGGCGGCAGCTTGGCAGCTTGGCAGCTTCGCAGCTTGGCAGCTTGGCGGCAGCTTGGCAGCTTGGCAGCTTCTTGGCAGCTTGGCAGCTTGGCAGCTTGGCAGCTTGGCAGGTTGGCAGCTTGGCAGCTTGGCAGCTTGGCGGCTGCTTGGCAGATTTGCAGCTTAGCGGCAGCTTGGGAGCTTGGCAGCTTCGCGGCAGCTTGGCAGCTTGGCAGCTTGGCAGCTTGGCAGCTTCGCGGCAGCTTGGCAGCTTGGCAGCTTGGCAGCTTGGCGGCAGCTTGGCAGCTTGGCAGCTTCGCGGCAGCTTGGCAGCTTGGCAGCTTCGCGGCAGCTTGGCAGCTTGGCAGCTTCGCGGCAGCTTGGCAGCTTTGCAGCTTGGCAGCTTGGCGGCAGCTTGGCAGCTTGGCAGCTTCACGGCAGCTTGGCAGCTTGGCAGCTTGGCGGCAGCTTGGCAGCTTCGCGGCAGCTTGGCAGCTTGGCAGCTTGGCGGCAGCTTGGCAGCTTCGCGGCAGCTTGGCAGCTTGGCAGCTTGGCAGCTTCACGGCAGCTTGGCAGCTTGGCAGCTTGGCAGCTTGGCGGCAGCTTGGCAGATTGGCAGCTTCGCGGCAGCTTGGGAGCTTGGCAGCTTCGCGGCAGCTTGGCAGCTTCGCAGCTTCGCAGCTTCGCAGCTTGGCAGATTGGCAGCTTGGCAGGTTGGCAGCTTGGCAGCTTGGCAGCTTGGCGGCTGCTTGGCAGATTTGCAGCTTAGCGGCAGCTTGGGAGCTTGGCAGCTTCGCGGCAGCTTGGCAGCTAGGCAGCTTGGCAGCTTGGCAGCTTCGCGGCAGCTTGGCAGCTTGGCAGCTTGGCAGCTTGGCGGCAGCTTGGCAGCTTGGCAGCTTCGCGGCAGCTTGGCAGCTTGGCAGCTTCGCGGCAGCTTGGCAGCTTTGCAGCTTGGCAGCTTGGCGGCAGCTTGGCAGCTTGGCAGCCTCACGGCAGCTTGGCAGCTTGGCAGCTTGGCGGCAGCTTGGCAGCTTCGCGGCAGCTTGGCAGCTTGGCAGCTTGGCGGCAGCTTGGCAGCTTCGCGGCAGCTTGGCAGCTTGGCAGCTTGGCAGCTTCACGGCAGCTTGGCAGCTTGGCAGCTTGGCAGCTTGGCGGCAGCTTGGCAGATTGGCATCTTCGCGGCAGCTTGGGAGCTTGGAAGCTTCGCGGCAGCTTGGCAGCTTGGCAGCTTGGCAGCTTGGCAGCTTGGCAGCTTCGCAGCTTGGCAGATTGGCAGCTTCGCGGCAGCTTGGCAGATTGGCAGCTTCGCGGCAGCTTTGCAGCTTGGCAGCTTCGCGGCAGCTTGGCAGCTTGGCAGCTTGGCGGCAGCTTGGCAGCTTGGCAGCTTCACGGCAGCTTGGCAGCTTGGCAGCTTGGCAGCTTGGCAGCTTGGCGGCAGCTTGGCAGCTTGGCAGCTTCGCAGCTTGGCAGCTTGGCGGCAGCTTGGCAGCTTGGCAGCTTCGCGGCAGCTTGGCAGCTTGGCAGCTTGGCAGCTTGGCAGCTTGGCAGCTTGGCAGGTTGGCAGCTTGGCAGCTTGGCAGCTTGGCGGCTGCTTGGCAGATTGGCAGCTTAGCGGCAGCTTGGGAGCTTGGCAGCTTCGCGGCAGCTTGGCAGCTTGGCAGCTTGGCAGCTTGGCAGCTTGGCAGCTTCGCGGCAGCTTCGCAGCTTGGCAGCTTGGCAGCTTGGCAGCTTGGCAGCTTCGCAGCTTGGCAGATTGGCAGCTTCGCGGCAGCTTGGCAGATTGGCAGCTTCGCGGCAGCTTTGCAGCTTGGCAGCTTCGCGGCAGCTTGGCAGCTTGGCAGCTTGGCGGCAGCTTGGCAGCTTGGCAGCTTGGCAGCTTCACGGCAGCTTGGCAGCTTGGCAGCTTGGCAGCTTGGCAGCTTGGCGGCAGCTTGGCAGCTTGGCAGCTTCGCAGCTTGGCAGCTTGGCGGCAGCTTGGCGGCAGCTTGGCAGCTTGGCAGCTTGGCGGCTGCTTGGCAGCTTGGCAGCTTCACGGCAGCTTGGCAGCTTGGCAGCTTCACGGCAGCTTGGCAGCTTGGCAGCTTGGCAGCTTGGCAGCTTGGCAGCTTGGCGGCAGCTTGGCAGCTTGGCAGCTTCGCAGCTTGGCAGCTTGGCGGCAGCTTGGCAGCTTGGCAGCTTCTTGGCAGCTTGGCAGCTTGGCAGCTTGGCAGCTTGGCAGCTTGGCAGGTTGGCAGCTTGGCAGCTTGGCAGCTTGGCGGCTGCTTGGCAGATTTGCAGCTTAGCGGCAGCTTGGGAGCTTGGCAGCTTCGCGGCAGCTTGGCAGCTTGGCAGCTTGGCAGCTTGGCAGCTTCGCGGCAGCTTGGCAGCTTGGCAGCTTGGCGGCAGCTTGGCAGCTTGGCAGCTTCGCGGCAGCTTGGCAGCTTGGCAGCTTCGCGGCAGCTTGGCAGCTTGGCAGCTTGGCAGCTTCGCGGCAGCTTGGCAGCTTTGCAGCTTGGCAGCTTGGCGGCAGCTTGGCAGCTTGGCAGCTTCACGGCAGCTTGGCAGCTTGGCAGCTTTGCGGCAGCTTGGCAGCTTCGCGGCAGCTTGTAAGCTTGGCAGCTTGGCAGCTTCACGGCAGCTTGGCAGCTTGGCAGCTTGGCAGCTTGGCGGCAGCTTGGCAGATTGGCAGCTTCGCGGCAGCTTGGGAGCTTGGCAGCTTCGCAGGAGCTTGGCAGCTTGGCAGCTTGGCAGCTTCGCAGCTTGGCAGATTGGCAGCTTCGCGGCAGCTTGGCAGATTGGCAGCTTCGCGGCAGCTTTGCAGCTTGGCAGCTTCGCGGCAGCTTGGCAGCTTGGCAGCTTGGCGGCAGCTTGGCAGCTTGGCAGCTTCACGGCAGCTTGGCAGCTTGGCAGCTTGGCAGCTTGGCAGCTTGGCGGCAGCTTGGCAGCTTGGCAGCTTCGCAGCTTGGCAGCTTGGCGGCAGCTTGGCAGCTTGGCAGCTTCGCGGCAGCTTGGCAGCTTGGCAGCTTGGCAGCTTGGCAGCTTGGCAGCTTGGCAGCTTGGCAGCTTGGCGGCTGCTTGGCAGATTGGCAGCTTAGCGGCAGCTTGGGAGCTTGGCAGCTTCGCGGCAGCTTGGCAGCTTGGCAGCTTGGCAGCTTGGCAGCTTCGCGGCAGCTTCGCAGCTTGGCAGCTTGGCAGCTTGGCGGCAGCTTGGCAGGTTGGCAGCTTGGCAGCTTGGCAGCTTGGCGGCTGCTTGGCAGATTGGCAGCTTAGCGGCAGCTTGGGAGCTTGGCAGCTTCGCGGCAGCTTGGCAGCTTGGCAGCTTGGCAGCTTGGCAGCTTGGCAGCTTCGCGGCAGCTTCGCAGCTTGGCAGCTTGGCAGCTTGGCGGCAGCTTGGCAGCTTGGCAGCTTGGCAGCTTCGCAGCTTGGCAGATTGGCAGCTTCGCGGCAGCTTGGCAGATTGGCAGCTTCGCGGCAGCTTTGCAGCTTGGCAGCTTCGCGGCAGCTTGGCAGCTTGGCAGCTTGGCGGCAGCTTGGCAGCTTGGCAGCTTGGCAGCTTCACGGCAGCTTGGCAGCTTGGCAGCTTGGCAGCTTGGCAGCTTGGCGGCAGCTTGGCAGCTTGGCAGCTTCGCAGCTTGGCATCTTGGCGGCAGCTTGGCGGCAGCTTGGCAGCTTGGCAGCTTCGCGGCAGCTTGGCAGCTTGGCAGCTTGGCAGCTTGGCAGCTTGGCAGCTTGGCAGCTTGGCGGCTGCTTGGCAGCTTGGCAGCTTCACGGCAGCTTGGCAGCTTGGCAGCTTGGCAGCTTGGCAGCTTGGCAGCTTGGCAGCTTGGCAGCTTGGCGGCAGCTTGGCAGATTGGCAGCTTCGCGGCAGCTTGGGAGCTTGGCAGCTTCGCGGCAGCTTGGCAGCTTGGCAGCTTGGCAGCTTGGCAGCTTGGCAGCTTGGCAGATTGGCAGCTTCGCGGCAGCTTGGCAGATTGGCAGCTTCGCGGCAGCTTTGCAGCTTGGCAGCTTCGCGGCAGCTTGGCAGCTTGGCAGCTTGGCAGCTTCGCGGCAGCTTGGCAGCTTCGCGGCAGCTTGGCAGCTTGGCAGCTTCACGGCAGCTTGGCAGCTTGGCAGCTTGGCAGCTTGGCAGCTTGGCAGCTTGGCAGCTTGGCGGCAGCTTGGCAGCTTCGCAGCTTCGCAGCTTGGCAGCTTGGCGGCAGCTTGGCAGCTTGGCAGCTTCTTGGCAGCTTGGCAGGTTGGCAGCTTGGCAGCTTGGCAGGTTGGCAGCTTGGCAGCTTGGCGGCTGCTTGGCAGATTTGCAGCTTAGCGGCAGCTTGGGAGCTTGGCAGCTTCGCGGCAGCTTGGCACCTTGGCAGCTTGGCAGCTTGGCAGCTTCGCGGCAGCTTGGCAGCTTGGCAGCTTGGCAGCTTGGCGGCAGCTTGGCAGCTTGGCAGCTTCGCGGCAGCTTGGCAGCTTGGCAGCTTCGCGGCAGCTTGGCAGCTTGGCAGCTTCGCGGCAGCTTGGCAGCCTTGCAGCTTGGCAGCTTGGCGGCAGCTTGGCAGCTTGGCAGCTTCACGGCAGCTTGGCAGCTTGGCAGCTTGGCGGCAGCTTGGCAGCTTCGCGGCAGCTTGGCAGCTTGGCAGCTTGGCGGCAGCTTGGCAGCTTCGCGGCAGCTTGGCAGCTTGGCAGCTTGGCAGCTTGGCAGCTTGGCGGCAGCTTGGCAGCTTGGCAGCTTCGCAGCTTGGCAGCTTGGCGGCAGCTTGGCAGCTTGGCAGCTTCGCGGCAGCTTGGCAGCTTGGCAGCTTGGCAGCTTGGCAGCTTGGCAGCTTGGCAGGTTGGCAGCTTGGCAGCTTGGCAGCTTGGCGGCTGCTTGGCAGATTGGCAGCTTAGCGGCAGCTTGGGAGCTTGGCAGCTTCGCGGCAGCTTGGCAGCTTGGCAGCTTGGCAGCTTGGCAGCTTGGCAGCTTCGCGGCAGCTTCGCAGCTTGGCAGCTTGGCAGCTTGGCAGCTTGGCAGCTTGGCAGCTTCGCAGCTTGGCAGATTGGCAGCTTCGCGGCAGCTTGGCAGATTGGCAGCTTCGCGGCAGCTTTGCAGCTTGGCAGCTTCGCGGCAGCTTGGCAGCTTGGCAGCTTGGCGGCAGCTTGGCAGCTTGGCAGCTTGGCAGCTTGGCAGCTTCACGGCAGCTTGGCAGCTTGGCAGCTTGGCAGCTTGGCAGCTTGGCGGCACCTTGGCAGCTTGGCAGCTTCGCAGCTTGGCAGCTTGGCGGCAGCTTGGCGGCAGCTTGGCAGCTTGGCAGCTTGGCGGCTGCTTGGCAGCTTGGCAGCTTCACGGCAGCTTGGCAGCTTGGCAGCTTCACGGCAGCTTGGCAGCTTGGCAGCTTGGCAGCTTGGCAGCTTGGCAGCTTGGCGGCAGCTTGGCAGCTTGGCAGCTTCGCAGCTTGGCAGCTTGGCGGCAGCTTGGCAGCTTGGCAGCTTCTTGGCAGCTTGGCAGCTTGGCAGCTTGGCAGCTTGGCAGCTTGGCAGCTTGGCAGCTTGGCAGCTTGGCGGCTGCTTGGCAGATTTGCAGCTTAGCGGCAGCTTGGGAGCTTGGCAGCTTCGCGGCAGCTTGGCAGCTTGGCGGCTTGGCAGCTTGGCAGCTTCGCGGCAGCTTGGCAGCTTGGCAGCTTGGCGGCAGCTTGGCAGCTTGGCAGCTTCGCGGCAGCTTGGCAGCTTGGCAGCTTCGCGGCAGCTTGGCAGCTTGGCAGCTTGGCAGCTTCGCGGCAGCTTGGCAGCTTTGCAGCTTGGCAGCTTGGCGGCAGCTTGGCAGCTTGGCAGCTTCACGGCAGCTTGGCAGCTTGGCAGCTTGGCGGCAGCTTGGCAGCTTCGCGGCAGCTTGGCAGCTTGGCAGCTTTGCGGCAGCTTGGCAGCTTCGCGGCAGCTTGTAAGCTTGGCAGCTTGGCAGCTTCACGGCAGCTTGGCAGCTTGGCAGCTTGGCAGCTTGGCGGCAGCTTGGCAGATTGGCAGCTTCGCGGCAGCTTGGGAGCTTGGCAGCTTGGCAGCTTGGCAGCTTGGCAGCTTGGCAGCTTCGCAGCTTGGCAGATTGGCAGCTTCGCGGCAGCTTGGCAGATTGGCAGCTTCGCGGCAGCTTTGCAGCTTGGCAGCTTCGCGGCAGCTTGGCAGCTTGGCAGCTTGGCGGCAGCTTGGCAGCTTGGCAGCTTCACGGCAGCTTGGCAGCTTGGCAGCTTGGCAGCTTGGCAGCTTGGCGGCAGCTTGGCAGCTTGGCAGCTTGGCAGCTTCGCGGCAGCTTCGCAGCTTGGCAGCTTGGCAGCTTGGCGGCAGCTTGGCAGCTTGGCAGCTTGGCAGCTTCGCAGCTTGGCAGATTGGCAGCTTCGCGGCAGCTTGGCAGATTGGCAGCTTCGCGGCAGCTTTGCAGCTTGGCAGCTTCGCGGCAGCTTGGCAGCTTGGCAGCTTGGCGGCAGCTTGGCAGCTTGGCAGCTTGGCAGCTTCACGGCAGCTTGGCAGCTTGGCAGCTTGGCAGCTTGGCGGCAGCTTGGCAGCTTGGCAGCTTCGCAGCTTGGCAGCTTGGCGGCAGCTTGGCGGCAGCTTGGCAGCTTGGCAGCTTCGCGGCAGCTTGGCAGCTTGGCAGCTTGGCAGCTTGGCAGCTTGGCAGCTTGGCAGCTTGGCGGCTGCTTGGCAGCTTGGCAGCTTCACGGCAGCTTGGCAGCTTGGCAGCTTGGCAGCTTGGCAGCTTGGCAGCTTGGCAGCTTGGCAGCTTGGCAGCTTGGCGGCAGCTTGGCAGATTGGCAGCTTCGCGGCAGCTTGGGAGCTTGGCAGCTTCGCGGCAGCTTGGCAGCTTGGCAGCTTGGCAGCTTGGCAGCTTGGCAGCTTGGCAGATTGGCAGCTTCGCGGCAGCTTGGCAGATTGGCAGCTTCGAGGCAGCTTTGCAGCTTGGCAGCTTCGCGGCAGCTTGGCAGCTTGGCAGCTTGGCAGCTTCGCGGCAGCTTGGCAGCTTCGCGGCAGCTTGGCAGCTTGGCAGCTTCACGGCAGCTTGGCAGCTTGGCAGCTTGGCAGCTTGGCAGCTTGGCAGCTTGGCAGCTTCACGGCAGCTTGGCAGCTTGGCAGCTTGGCAGCTTGGCAGCTTGGCAGCTTGGCGGCACCTTGGCAGCTTGGCAGCTTCGCAGCTTGGCAGCTTGGCGGCAGCTTGGCGGCAGCTTGGCAGCTTGGCAGCTTGGCGGCTGCTTGGCAGCTTGGCAGCTTCACGGCAGCTTGGCAGCTTGGCAGCTTCACGGCAGCTTGGCAGCTTGGCAGCTTGGCAGCTTGGCAGCTTGGCAGCTTGGCGGCAGCTTGGCAGCTTGGCAGCTTCGCAGCTTGGCAGCTTGGCGGCAGCTTGGCAGCTTGGCAGCTTCTTGGCAGCTTGGCAGCTTGGCAGCTTGGCAGCTTGGCAGCTTGGCAGCTTGGCAGCTTGGCAGCTTGGCGGCTGCTTGGCAGATTTGCAGCTTAGCGGCAGCTTGGGAGCTTGGCAGCTTCGCGGCAGCTTGGCAGCTTGGCGGCTTGGCAGCTTGGCAGCTTCGCGGCAGCTTGGCAGCTTGGCAGCTTGGCGGCAGCTTGGCAGCTTGGCAGCTTCGCGGCAGCTTGGCAGCTTGGCAGCTTCGCGGCAGCTTGGCAGCTTGGCAGCTTGGCAGCTTCGCGGCAGCTTGGCAGCTTTGCAGCTTGGCAGCTTGGCGGCAGCTTGGCAGCTTGGCAGCTTCACGGCAGCTTGGCAGCTTGGCAGCTTGGCGGCAGCTTGGCAGCTTCGCGGCAGCTTGGCAGCTTGGCAGCTTTGCGGCAGCTTGGCAGCTTCGCGGCAGCTTGTAAGCTTGGCAGCTTGGCAGCTTCACGGCAGCTTGGCAGCTTGGCAGCTTGGCAGCTTGGCGGCAGCTTGGCAGATTGGCAGCTTCGCGGCAGCTTGGGAGCTTGGCAGCTTGGCAGCTTGGCAGCTTGGCAGCTTGGCAGCTTCGCAGCTTGGCAGATTGGCAGCTTCGCGGCAGCTTGGCAGATTGGCAGCTTCGCGGCAGCTTTGCAGCTTGGCAGCTTCGCGGCAGCTTGGCAGCTTGGCAGCTTGGCGGCAGCTTGGCAGCTTGGCAGCTTCACGGCAGCTTGGCAGCTTGGCAGCTTGGCAGCTTGGCAGCTTGGCGGCAGCTTGGCAGCTTGGCAGCTTGGCAGCTTCGCGGCAGCTTCGCAGCTTGGCAGCTTGGCAGCTTGGCGGCAGCTTGGCAGCTTGGCAGCTTGGCAGCTTCGCAGCTTGGCAGATTGGCAGCTTCGCGGCAGCTTGGCAGATTGGCAGCTTCGCGGCAGCTTTGCAGCTTGGCAGCTTCGCGGCAGCTTGGCAGCTTGGCAGCTTGGCGCAGCTTGGCAGCTTGGCAGCTTGGCAGCTTCACGGCAGCTTGGCAGCTTGGCAGCTTGGCAGCTTGGCGGCAGCTTGGCAGCTTGGCAGCTTCGCAGCTTGGCAGCTTGGCGGCAGCTTGGCGGCAGCTTGGCAGCTTGGCAGCTTCGCGGCAGCTTGGCAGCTTGGCAGCTTGGCAGCTTGGCAGCTTGGCAGCTTGGCAGCTTGGCGGCTGCTTGGCAGCTTGGCAGCTTCACGGCAGCTTGGCAGCTTGGCAGCTTGGCAGCTTGGCAGCTTGGCAGCTTGGCAGCTTGGCAGCTTGGCAGCTTGGCGGCAGCTTGGCAGATTGGCAGCTTCGCGGCAGCTTGGGAGCTTGGCAGCTTCGCGGCAGCTTGGCAGCTTGGCAGCTTGGCAGCTTGGCAGCTTGGCAGCTTGGCAGATTGGCAGCTTCGCGGCAGCTTGGCAGATTGGCAGCTTCGAGGCAGCTTTGCAGCTTGGCAGCTTCGCGGCAGCTTGGCAGCTTGGCAGCTTGGCAGCTTCGCGGCAGCTTGGCAGCTTCGCGGCAGCTTGGCAGCTTGGCAGCTTCACGGCAGCTTGGCAGCTTGGCAGCTTGGCAGCTTGGCAGCTTGGCAGCTTGGCAGCTTGGCGGCAGCTTGGCAGCTTGGCAGCTTCGCAGCTTGGCAGCTTGGCGGCAGCTTGGCAGCTTGGCAGCTTCTTGGCAGCTTGGCAGCTTGGCAGGTTGGCAGCTTGGCAGCTTGGCAGCTTGGCGGCTGCTTGGCAGATTTGCAGCTTAGCGGCAGCTTGGGAGCTTGGCAGCTTCGCGGCAGCTTGGCAGCTTGGCAGCTTGGCAGCTTCGCGGCAGCTTGGCAGCTTGGCAGCTTGGCAGCTTGGCGGCAGCTTGGCAGCTTGGCAGCTTCGCGGCAGCTTGGCAGCTTGGCAGCTTCGCGGCAGCTTGGCAGCTTGGCAGCTTCGCGGCAGCTTGGCAGCTTTTCAGCTTGGCAGCTTGGCGGCAGCTTGGCAGCTTGGCAGCTTCACGGCAGCTTGGCAGCTTGGCAGCTTGGCGGCAGCTTGGCAGCTTCGCGGCAGCTTGGCAGCTTGGCAGCTTGGCGGCAGCTTGGCAGCTTCGCGGCAGCTTGGCAGCTTGGCAGCTTGGCAGCTTCACGGCAGCTTGGCAGCTTGGCAGCTTGGCAGCTTGGCGGCAGCTTGGCAGATTGGCAGCTTCGCGGCAGCTTGGGAGCTTGGCAGCTTCGCGGCAGCTTGGCAGCTTGGCAGCTTGGCAGCTTCGCAGCTTCGCAGCTTGGCAGATTGGCAGCTTGGCAGGTTGGCAGCTTGGCAGCTTGGCAGCTTGGCGGCTGCTTGGCAGATTTGCAGCTTAGCGGCAGCTTGGGAGCTTGGCAGCTTCGCGGCAGCTTGGCAGCTTGGCAGCTTGGCAGCTTGGCAGCTTCGCGGCAGCTTGGCAGCTTGGCAGCTTGGCAGCTTGGCGGCAGCTTGGCAGCTTGGCAGCTTCGCGGCAGCTTGGCAGCTTGGCAGCTTCGCGGCAGCTTGGCAGCTTTGCAGCTTGGCAGCTTGGCGGCAGCTTGGCAGCTTGGCAGCTTCACGGCAGCTTGGCAGCTTGGCAGCTTGGCGGCAGCTTGGCAGCTTCGCGGCAGCTTGGCAGCTTGGCAGCTTGGCGGCAGCTTGGCAGCTTCGCGGCAGCTTGGCAGCTTGGCAGCTTGGCAGCTTCACGGCAGCTTGGCAGCTTGGCAGCTTGGCGGCAGCTTGGCAGATTAGCAGCTTCGCGGCAGCTTGGGAGCTTGGAAGCTTCGCGGCAGCTTGGCAGCTTGGCAGCTTGGCAGCTTGGCAGCTTGGCAGCTTCGCAGCTTGGCAGATTGGCAGCTTCGCGGCAGCTTGGCAGATTGGCAGCTTCGCGGCAGCTTGGCAGCTTGGCAGCTTGGCGGCAGCTTGGCAGCTTGGCAGCTTCACGGCAGCTTGGCAGCTTGGCAGCTTGGCAGCTTGGCAGCTTGGCGGCAGCTTGGCAGCTTGGCAGCTTCGCAGCTTGGCAGCTTGGCGGCAGCTTGGCAGCTTGGCAGCTTCGCGGCAGTTTGGCAGCTTGGCAGCTTGGCAGCTTGGCAGCTTGGCAGCTTGGCAGGTTGGCAGCTTGGCAGCTTGGCAGCTTGGCGGCTGCTTGGCAGATTGGCAGCTTAGCGGCAGCTTGGGAGCTTGGCAGCTTCGCGGCAGCTTGGCAGCTTGGCAGCTTGGCAGCTTGGCAGCTTGGCAGCTTCGCGGCAGCTTCGCAGCTTGGCAGCTTGGCAGCTTGGCAGCTTGGCAGCTTCGCAGCTTGGCAGATTGGCAGCTTCGCGGCAGCTTGGCAGATTGGCAGCTTCGCGGCAGCTTTGCAGCTTGGCAGCTTCGCGGCAGCTTGGCAGCTTGGCAGCTTGGCGGCAGCTTGGCAGCTTGGCAGCTTGGCAGCTTGGCAGCTTCACGGCAGCTTGGCAGCTTGGCAGCTTGGCAGCTTGGCAGCTTGGCGGCAGCTTGGCAGCTTGGCAGCTTCGCAGCTTGGCAGCTTGGCGGCAGCTTGGCGGCAGCTTGGCAGCTTGGCAGCTTGGCGGCTGCTTGGCAGCTTGGCAGCTTCACGGCAGCTTGGCAGCTTGGCAGCTTCACGGCAGCTTGGCAGCTTGGCAGCTTGGCAGCTTGGCAGCTTGGCAGCTTGGCGGCAGCTTGGCAGCTTGGCAGCTTCGCAGCTTGGCAGCTTGGCGGCAGCTTGGCAGCTTGGCAGCTTCTTGGCAGCTTGGCAGCTTGGCAGCTTGGCAGCTTGGCAGCTTGGCAGGTTGGCAGCTTGGCAGCTTGGCAGCTTGGCGGCTGCTTGGCAGATTTGCAGCTTAGCGGCAGCTTGGGAGCTTGGCAGCTTCGCGGCAGCTTGGCAGCTTGGCAGCTTGGCAGCTTGGCAGCTTCGCGGCAGCTTGGCAGCTTGGCAGCTTGGCAGCTTGGCGGCAGCTTGGCAGCTTGTCAGCTTCGCGGCAGCTTGGCAGCTTGGCAGCTTCGCGGCAGCTTGGCAGCTTGGCAGCTTGGCAGCTTCGCGGCAGCTTGGCAGCTTTGCAGCTTGGCAGCTTGGCGGCAGCTTGGCAGCTTGGCAGCTTGGCGGCAGCTTGGCAGCTTCGCGGCAGCTTGGCAGCTTGGCAGCTCGGCGGCAGCTTGGCAGCTTCGCGGCAGCTTGTAAGCTTGGCAGCTTGGCAGCTTCACGGCAGCTTGGCAGCTTGGCAGCTTGGCGGCAGCTTGGCAGATTGGCAGCTTCGCGGCAGCTTGGGAGCTTGGCAGCTTCGCGGCAGCTTGGCAGCTTGGCAGCTTGGCAGCTTGGCAGCTTCGCAGCTTGGCAGATTGGCAGCTTCGCGGCAGCTTGGCAGATTGGCAGCTTCGCGGCAGCTTTGCAGCTTGGCAGCTTCGCGGCAGCTTGGCAGCTTGGCAGCTTGGCGGCAGCTTGGCAGCTTGGCAGCTTCACGGCAGCTTGGCAGCTTGGCAGCTTGGCAGCTTGGCAGCTTGGCGGCAGCTTGGCAGCTTCGCAGCTTGGCAGCTTGGCGGCAGCTTGGCAGCTTGGCAGCTTCGCGGCAGCTTGGCAGCTTGGCAGCTTGGCAGCTTGGCAGCTTGGCAGCTTGGCAGGTTGGCAGCTTGGCAGCTTGGCAGCTTGGCGGCTGCTTGGCAGATTGGCAGCTTAGCGGCAGCTTGGGAGCTTGGCAGCTTCGCGGCAGCTTGGCAGCTTGGCAGCTTGGCAGCTTGGCAGCTTCGCAGCTTGGCAGCTTGGCAGCTTGGCGGCAGCTTGGCAGGTTGGCAGCTTGGCAGCTTGGCAGCTTGGCGGCTGCTTGGCAGATTGGCAGCTTAGCGGCAGCTTGGGAGCTTGGCAGCTTCGCGGCAGCTTGGCAGCTTGGCAGCTTGGCAGCTTGGCAGCTTCGCGGCAGCTTCGCAGCTTGGCAGCTTGGCAGCTTGGCGGCAGCTTGGCAGCTTGGCAGCTTGGCAGCTTCGCAGCTTGGCAGATTGGCAGCTTCGCGGCAGCTTGGCAGATTGGCAGCTTCGCGGCAGCTTTGCAGCTTGGCAGCTTCGCGGTAGCTTGGCAGCTTGGCAGCTTGGCGGCAGCTTGGCAGCTTGGCAGCTTCACGGCAGCTTGGCAGCTTGGCAGCTTGGCAGCTTGGCAGCTTGGCGGCAGCTTGGCAGCTTGGCAGCTTCGCAGCTTGGCAGCTTGGCGGCAGCTTGGCGGCAGCTTGGCAGCTTGGCAGCTTCGCGGCAGCTTGGCAGCTTGGCAGCTTGGCAGCTTGGCAGCTTGGCGGCTGCTTGGCAGCTTGGCAGCTTCACGGCAGCTTGGCAGCTTGGCAGCTTGGCAGCTTGGCAGCTTGGCAGCTTGGCAGCTTGGCGGCAGCTTGGCAGATTGGCAGCTTCGCGGCAGCTTGGGAGCTTGGCAGCTTCGCGGCAGCTTGGCAGCTTGGCAGCTTGGCAGCTTGGCAGCTTGGCAGCTTGGCAGATTGGCAGCTTCGCGGCAGCTTGGCAGATTGGCAGCTTCGCGGCAGCTTTGCAGCTTGGCAGCTTCGCGGCAGCTTGGCAGCTTGGCAGCTTGGCAGCTTCGCGGCAGCTTGGCAGCTTCGCGGCAGCTTGGCAGCTTGGCAGCTTCACGGCAGCTTGGCAGCTTGGCAGCTTGGCAGCTTGGCAGCTTGGCGGCAGCTTGGCAGCTTGGCAGCTTCGCAGCTTGGCAGCTTGGCGGCAGCTTGGCAGCTTGGCGGCAGCTTGGCAGCTTGGCAGCTTCTTGGCAGCTTGGCAGCTTGGCAGCTTGGCAGCTTGGCAGGTTGGCAGGTTGGCAGCTTGGCAGCTTGGCAGCTTGGCGGCTGCTTGGCAGATTTGCAGCTTAGCGGCAGCTTGGGAGCTTGGCAGCTTCGCGGCAGCTTGGCAGCTTGGCAGCTTGGCAGCTTGGCAGCTTCGCGGCAGCTTGGCAGCTTGGCAGCTTGGCAGCTTGGCGGCAGCTTGGCAGCTTGGCAGCTTCGCGGCAGCTTGGCAGCTTGGCAGCTTCGCGGCAGCTTGGCAGCTTGGCAGCTTCGCGGCAGCTTGGCAGCTTTGCAGCTTGGCAGCTTGGCGGCAGCTTGGCAGCTTGGCAGCTTCACGGCAGCTTGGCAGCTTGGCAGCTTGGCGGCAGCTTGGCAGCTTCGCGGCAGCTTGGCAGCTTGGCAGCTTGGCGGCAGCTTGGCAGCTTCGCGGCAGCTTGGCAGCTTGGCAGCTTGGCAGCTTCACGGCAGCTTGGCAGCTTGGCAGCTTGGCGGCAGCTTGGCAGATTGGCAGCTTCGCGGCAGCTTGGGAGCTTGGCAGCTTCGCGGCAGCTTGGCAGCTTGGCAGCTTGGCAGCTTGGCAGCTTCGCAGCTTCGCAGCTTGGCAGATTGGCAGCTTCGCGGCAGCTTGGCAGATTGGCAGCTTCGCGGCAGCTTTGCAGCTTGGCAGCTTCGCGGCAGCTTGGCAGCTTGGCAGCTTGGCGGCAGCTTGGCAGCTTGGCAGCTTCACGGCAGCTTGGCAGCTTGGCAGCTTGGCAGCTTGGCAGCTTGGCGGCAGCTTGGCAGCTTGGCAGCTTCGCAGCTTGGCAGCTTGGCGGCAGCTTGGCAGCTTGGCAGCTTCGCGGCAGCTTGGCAGCTTGGCAGCTTGGCAGCTTGGCAGCTTGGCAGCTTGGCAGGTTGGCAGCTTGGCAGCTTGGCAGCTTGGCGGCTGCTTGGCAGATTGGCAGCTTAGCGGCAGCTTGGGAGCTTGGCAGCTTCGCGGCAGCTTGGCAGCTTGGCAGCTTGGCAGCTTGGCAGCTTGGCAGCTTCGCGGCAGCTTCGCAGCTTGGCAGCTTGGCAGCTTGGCGGCAGCTTGGCAGCTTGGCAGCTTCGCGGCAGCTTGGCAGCTTGGCAGCTTCGCGGCAGCTTGGCAGCTTGGCAGCTTCGCGGCAGCTTGGCAGCTTGGCAGCTTCGCGGCAGCTTGGCAGCTTGGCAGCTTCGCGGCAGCTTGGCAGCTTGGCAGCTTGGCAGCTTGGCAGCTTGGCGGCAGCTTGGCGGCTTGGCAGCTTCGCGGCAGCTTGGCAGCTTGGCAGCTTCACGGCAGCTTGGCAGCTTGGCAGCTTGGCGGTAGCCTGGCAGCTTCGCGGCAGCTTGGCAGCTTGGCAGCTTGGCGGCAGCTTGGCAACTTGGCAGCTTCGCGGCAGCTTGGCAGCTTGGCAGCTTCACGGCAGCTTCGCGGCAGCTTGGCAGCTTGGCAGCTTGGCAGCTTGGCAGCTTGGCAGCTTGGCAGCTTGGCGGCAGCTTGGCAGCTTGGCAGCTTCGCGGCAGCTTGGCAGCTTCACGGCAGCTTGGCAGCTTGGCAGCTTGGCAGCTTCGCGGCAGCTTGGCAGCTTGGCAGCTTCGCGGCAGCTTGGCAGCTTGGCAGCTTGGCAGCTTGGCAGCTTGGCGGCAGCTTGGCAGCTTCGCGGCAGCTTGGCAGCTTGGCAGCTTAGCAGCTTGGCAGCTTGGCAGCTTGGCAGGTTGGCAGCTTGGCAGCTTGGCAGGTTGGCAGCTTGGCAGCTTGGAAGCTTGGCGGCTGCTTGGCAGATTGGCAGCTTAGCGGCAGCTTGGGAGATTGGCAGCTTCGCGGCAGCTTGGCAGCTTGGCAGCTTGGCAGCTTGGCAGCTTGGCAGCTTCGCGGCAGCTTGGCAGCTTGTCAGCTTGGCAGCTTGGCAGCTTTGCAGCTTCGCGGCAGCTTGGCAGCTTGGCAGCTTCGCGGCAGCTTGGCAGCTTGGCAGCTTGGCAGCTTGGCAGCTTGGCAGCTTGGCGGCAGCTTGGCAGCTTGGCAGCTTCGCGGCAGTTTGGCAGCTTGGCAGCTTCACGGCAGCTTGGCAGCTTGGCAGCTTGGCGGCAGCTTGGCGGCAGCTTGGCAGCTTCGCGGCAGCTTGGCGGCCTAGCTGTGCCCATGCTGATCATAAGTTTATAAACACCCTTGGCAGCAGTAACAATATGAACGGTGATTAAAATATTAGTCTCAGCATGCCATCATATTTTTAATTACTTACCAAACTACAGTTTTCTGTGTCTAAGAAAAGTTAGTTCTTCAGAGACCGACAATATAACTGTATCGAGCGTACTGCTACTGCCAGCTGCATTAAACTTTGAACTCTATCTGTGTACAGCCTACAGCTGCATGCCCCAAGTCGATCTACTGTTGTATATGACTCACATTTACAGAGCCTCTGGTGTATGTCCTGCGCTTCGCGCTTCTATACCAGTGTCCATGGTTAGACGAAAAACAAATTTACTTCAGAAGGTGGCTTAATTAGTGGGTTGGGATAAGATGGGGAAAGCGGGCGGGTGGTTCTGGCTGGGGCGGTTGGAGTGTAGGGTGGGACCGGGGTGGGTTCAGGGTGAGGTCGACGTTGGACGGTGGGTTGGGCGAGAACCAAAATTTGCTCTAGTGGGTGGGGTTGGATGGGAAAGTGTTGGGGAATGGGATGGGGCAAGTCTGTCGAGCAATTATAGGCCTAAATCAGCGGTTCTCAACCTGTGGGTCGCGACCCCCACGGGGGTCGCCTGGTGATTTGCCAGGGGTCGCCTGGACCCTTTAGAAATTTGCAAGATTTAATAGTAATTTCAACGCCATTTACTAGACTACAGCAACTTAAAATAAATTTGTGCTTAAACTTTTTTGGGATTCATTCCTTAGATTGCAACAACTAATTTAATTTTGCCATTTTAGTTTTCAAGTGTAATTCCACTATTAGGTCTACCATCCTTCTAAAAACATATGGGTAGGGAGCGTAGGGTATATTTATTGAAGTCTTAAACCACGTCTCAGAGCACTGAAATCGCAAGTATTTTTTGTTAAGACGACAGCTTAAAATGTTACAGCTGCAGTGTGCAAATCCAAAATTTTTAAACGACTTGTTCCGAAACTTTGAAGTCTTGAACCATGACTATCATAATTGAAAAGCTGAGCAATTTTATTAAGCTGACAGCTGAAAATGCGCCCATGACAGTGTGAAAATTTAAAAAGTTAACAATGGGGAGGGGACATTTATTGAAGTCTTAAACCATGTCTTTCAGCAATAAAATAATGAGAAATGCTGCTGAGATGAAAAATGGCAAACAATTGGATGGGACAATTTTGAGGTCTTAAACCACGACTATCAGCACTGAAATGATGAGCAAATCAGTCAATATTAAACCTAAATGCAACCATCGCAGTGTAGAAATATAAAAAAATCGACAGTGTGGAGAGGCACATCCCAATCCCCCAGACCCAGACCCATGCTCAGCGCATTCATAAAGAACACAAATGAAGTTTATGAAATTGATAACCAGTAGCCACTAAAAACGAATCAGCTATAATAGGTTAAATGGACGTTGAGAAAAGAACTATTGACCAATTTTCAGAGTAGCATATTGTTCAATAATTGCACCATTATAAATAAAGAAACGATGTTTTACTTTTACTGACATTTTGTTGGTCGAATCGATTAAACCCAACAATAACCTGTAGCGCCATTCAGATTCTAAGCATCCTATAAAAACTATGCAGGAAAGCATGATCAGTATTTTTCAGAACACAGCTGATGACGCCAAGAAGGCACACTTGAGACAGAGACCTGGTTTGGGGAGTTCCAGCAGTGCGGTAAGGCAACTGTTGAGTTTCACAAGCCGAATAAACTTATTAAACTTCAGCTTCAACTACCGAATAGGTCGCTCTCAGAATCGCAAAAGCAAGGAAAATCGTACAATTGCCAGAAACAAATTTCGAATTATGAGGGTGAAAATGTATGACAATGGTAGCAATATTGCAGTGAAAGGGGGGGTGATTTAATCAATTTTCCTTGATACTTCAGTATCGGTATGACATTGGCCGAGTGTAATGTAAATGAAAGATTTCTCAGCGCCAACAAAAGCCACATCAGAGAGACCAGAATATTCACTGATACTATATCAAGTCAGGGCCGCAATAATCAAACTGCCATTTGTTCCGGTGCCAGGTCAAAATCCTGGAGGACAAGCCGGGGAGACAGTATAGTACTGTGATGGTGATCGGTGATAGTGGTGGTTGTGTGCAGTGTAACTCTGCTACTGAGCAAACTGACTGCTTTGCAGATGCCATAAATATCTGTGCAATGTTTACGAAATAAATTAAAATCATTGGAGTCACCTTCACCATCATCTAAATCTTTCTCAATACAGATATCTAGCTACTACATTAAATTTTAGGATTGAGAATGCTGTATTACTGTTTTCTCATTTGCCATGTTACTGTGCTGCCATATTAGTTTTAGTGAATAATGATTGACATTATTATTATTATTATTATTATTATTATTATTATTATTATTATTATTATTATTATTATTATTATTATTATTATTATTATTATTATTATTATTAAACTGTCATTTAAAGCATGCCTAAAACAATAATATTGCACAAAAGCATGTAACAGGAAAGCCTATTCATAATAAATATTAAACAAATATTTAAAGTCTTCAGGTTTTTCTTGAAGAGTGATAGCGCAGACGATTTTCAAAAGTCTGGAAGTTTATTCCATTCAGTCGAGCCAGCTATTGGCAAATGCACGGTTTCCAAATTTTCTGACTGAACGTGTCACCACAAAGCAACCTTGAGATGAAAATCATAGTCCTCATCTGGATTGGAGAGATGAACAAGATGTCAAAAGTGAGAACACATAAGAGGGAGATGAATTGGTGTGGACTCGGTACATCAGAAGACGTAGTTTGAAAGCTATTCGTGCCTGTACGGGAAGCCAGTGGAGTTCACGAAGAGTGGGGAGTGATGTGGTCACGAGGATTCAAGTTTTTGATCAGCTTTGCAGCATAATGGAGAACAGTGGTAAGTGGTTGAAGGATGGATGCAGGGAGCCATAAAGGACTGAGTTGCAGTAATCATATAGTATGACTAAGTCTTGATTATTCTTCATTAGATGGGGTAAATTTAGGATTCGACCGGCTCCCGACCACAACCCCACCCCTCCCCACAACACCACACTCCGACCTCCACCGGTACGCCACCCGTGAAATTTCCCACCCCACCTCTGACCCCCAATTCCCCTCCCATCCCTCACCCCACACCACCCCCCTGCACCCCCTGCACCTCCACCGGTACGCCACCCGTGAATTTCCCACCCCACCTCTGACCCCCAATTCCCCTCCCAACCCTCACCCACACACCCCCTCCACCCCCCCGCATCCCACACTCCGACCACCGGTGCGCCACCCATGAAATTTGTGGTTTGGGGGAAAATGTACCCCCCACCACTCCGCCACCCCGAAAGTTTAGGTGCGACCGCATTTCCGCAGATCCCAAGAATGTAGACCTACAGCGAATGTCACAGGTGACACCTCAACGTGACTAGTCCAATATTTGCGGTATTCCCCTGGGGTAGTCGAAAATGCGCATTGTTCGGCTTACTAATAAATCTGACTGGTTTGATTTTGTCTGGGGGTAATTTATTTCAATGTATACATAAAACCCTTTATGAAAAACAAAGAAATCAGCTTTTTGTCGATTATTTTTTTGGTCTGAGGGCTGCGCAACGTACGCGACTTGTTTACAAATAAGTGATTGAAAGCGGTAATAGAAAAACAAAGATCGAAGTCCGAGGTACACCGCTGAAATAGCATTGCGATTTTATGCCTTCAAATTTCTCTAATAAAATGAGTTATCAGGAGATTTGAGAGGCTGGGGACCATTTTCTAGTTATATTATTATTTTATCTTTAATTATTTCCTATTTCTAGCTTGTTGCCAATTTTCTCCGGGTCGAAAGCTTCCGCAGCCCGACGAAATTTAAAGTTTCAATCTCGGGAAAAGGTAAGATTTTTGGATCGCGAACCGCGGTGGTAGAGTTGTCCGGGGGTGCTAAAAAGTATTTTTTTTAAATATTGGAGAAAATTGGAGGACAGGAGGAGGTGGATAAGACGAAAATTTTCCGCAAATCTAGTTACTATTTCGATTTTATAGGTTTAGATGTTCCATTGTTGGAACACAGGGCACAAGTGGGGGTCCACTATTCTCATTACCGAATGTCGTTCTGTAACGCCCGCCCCTACCGTCATCCCCGGAGTCGCCACTTCCGGATCATCAAACGATGAGGCTGCGTGCTGCTGTGGATGATAGTTCTTAGAGATAGAGGGAGGACAGGAGGAGGTGACTTCCGTGTTCGAATCCCAGCGATGGAAAGGCGGCCAGTTATCTCAGCTGCCTAGCTCCCTATATGAAATCGGAGCTTTGCCCGAAAATCTTTCACTTCGTCGTAAAATAGGCCTACCAGGGTTGACCGACAGAGATAGGTCCTTGGGTCTAGCACCCGAACTTTCTGCCAGGCCGATGGTCGAGTGGTATGTCGCGTCCGCAGTGGTAAGGGCGGTGGACCTCGGTCCAGAGTTCAAATCCACAGCAGATCTTGGTACCGGCGATGTTTCTAGTCTCTCTAAGCGCGACACAACCTCGGTCAGCGCTTCCCTAACATTGGACTGCACAGCAGAGATTTCCTCTCTGACATTTGATTGCACCGCCAAGACATTTAATTCTACCGAGGCAATCGCCTCTTGTGTTTCCCTGACATTACTTTGTACAGAAGAAATAGCATCTCTAGTTTCCCTAGCATGCGACTGTATCACCGTCTGCATAGACGACTGCATAGAAACCATGGTCTCTTGTGTAGATCTAGCATTAGTCTGAATTGCCTCTAAAACAATTTCCATCGAGGAAGGCGGCCTCGAAGGTTGGGCGGGAGTGACAGCCCTGAGTCTTCCATAGCGCTATATCAATTAGGCCTATTTGTATCTCTATCGCTAACAGTTAAGGAAGTAGGTAGATTTAATAATATTTCTTATTATTATCAATCAATTAAATCTTCAATGAACATCAGTTACATTCAATGCAATCAATAGAATACAACTTATGCAATCAGCAGTTAGACCGGAGTATCATTTACTAATATTCCCCGCTTTATCTCTAAGACCACAGGCCAATTTAGTAAATAGCCCAAAATCTATCACCGATCGCTTTTAATCTAAACGTACCTCAATTTCCGTCGCGAGGGATAAGGCTGAGATAGGATGCGAAGAATCCGGAGTAGTACGGAGTTCCGGGAAATGCGTCGATGATATAGCGCCGAAAGGAATCCGATAGAGATTGACTCCCGAAGATTAGCGACGATAGACACCGAACGAAAATAACCCGTCGAAATATATATTCGACGATCAATAGACGCCCAGACAACAAACTTTCGAAAATCGCAAGAAACGCAGCAGAATTTGAAGGCGATAAATAATTCGCTCCTGCGAAACGTAGAGTGGAGGGCCCGAGACGATAGGCCAAAAACCAGAATTTGACTGAAGCGACGAATCACCGACAGAACGTGTAGACCGATATAATTATATATTTATTTTGACTCCTTGTCAAAGAATGAATCGCCAAGCAGAATCCGTACGTTTTCGATATAAAACGCCACGCACCACAACTCCGGCGTCGAACTCGTCACTCAAACGCGTCTGCACTCTTCGAGGTCCCGGCGTGATCTGCCTCTCATCGAAATCTGGCCGTGTCTGACTGTCGACAGTGCGCGCTCCTTATATGACTTCTCTCTCTTATTCTTCTCTCTGAAAAATTCCCATTGTTTTCATTCTCTTCAAGTGTGCGTGATCTTGGTGTAGTACTTGATAGCTCTCTTACCTTTACCGAGCATATTTCCAATCTGACACGCTCGTCATTTTTTCATTTAAGACGTCTCAGAGTCATTCGTCGCTCTGTCTCCTCCTCCATCTTCACTACCTTAGTTCATGCTTTTATATGTTCTCGAATCGACTATTGCAATTCTCTTCTCATTGGTCTTCCTAAAGTTCGTCTTTCACCGATTCAGTCAGTTCTCAACTCAGCTGCTAGATTGATTGCCCGCCTTCCCAAGTACTCTCACATCTCTACCTTTATGTTTGATGAACTTCATTGGCTTCCTCTATGTGCTCGCACACAGTTCAAGATCCTCACTCTGATTCTAAAGTCTCAACGGGGTCTTGCCCCAAAATATCTGACTAATGTTTTACTTCGTCCTCACTCAGCTTCCTCCCATCGTCCGCTTCGCTCATCCAACAGACTTGACCTATTGGTTCCTCGGTCTAGAACTGCTATGGCTCAGTCTCGATCTTTTGTCTCAATTGGTCCTTCTCTCTGGAATGCTCTTTCTCCTTCTGTTCGCTCTACACTTCTGTCTGTCAGTCTCTCCTCTGCTCTGTCTCTTCTCAAAACCTGCTTCTTCTCACGGGGCCTTGCGCACTGGGAGCGCCTCTGAACGGTTCACCCTACTAGAGGCGCTTTATAAATGTTTAAATACAATACAATACAATTAAGTCTTCTTGGCGCTGACGCTAGTGACGTCAGAGCACAGGTGTTACTCGCCTACGACATACGCGCGAAAGAGACCGCCAAAACCAGCCCCAGGTGCGCCCTCGTATCTATGTCTGCCGTATCTCTTTCTGTATCTTCCTTACTCTGTCTCTATCTCAAAAACGCCACCTGACGTATGGGAAGACCACACACGAATCGAACCGATCTCTGTTTGAAGATCGACCGCGTCTCACACAGTGACGGCCTGTACTTTTCCGTCTGTCCTGCTATCCTTCTGCCTGTGCATCTCCATACCTCTGCCTGTGCGCTCAACTATATCTGTCTGTGACATTCAGTCGACCTCCCCTCCTTTCTTTGGCTACCGCGCCTTCCAAGGCGTCGATTAAACCGTGTGAAAACACGGCAGTTTCCATGCGTGCAAGAAATCGGACTGTGTTTGACGACTAGCCGCCGACAGCGCGTCTTCCTCTGTCCGTCGCCTGTACGTCTAAATGAGCCTGTCGTCTCTCTGCGTGTATCAGCGATCGTATCGGTCATAGCAGTCGCTTGTACCAGCGACTATGTCTATTGTGACATCGCGTGTCTGCGCGACTATGTCTGTCGTCGCTCCCCTCCTCTCTTTACTACAGCTCTTGCCTAAGACCGACCGTGGGAGAAATTCGCGACGAAGCGACGTCCGAAGCGTGGGAAATATTGCCGATATCGATGAGTGCGTCGGCCTCCCGACAGTCGCGACATTGACCTACCGCGTCGCGTCGGCATTGCGTAACGGGCCGCTAGCGATAAAACGCGGCGGAAGTATAAAAAATGCAAATGGCTGCCCTCAAATATACCAGTCGCAAAAAACGCAAATGGCGGCGACCGGAAACCGTAGCGTCGAGTTATACAGGGCGCTACAGTTCTACGCTCATCGCTTTGCCTTGCGCAGTGTTTTCAGCTGGGTTTAGCGAATTTCCTTGCATGTAAATACTAGTTTTTTTTAAAGATTTCAATCATTCAGACAGAGAAAGTGCACAAATTATTTCCTTGATCACTGGGAGGCTATTTTGACAGCACAGACATTTTTGCAACCTTTCGTTACACGATCAGAGCGAATAAGATAATAATCTTCGTCTATTAACATTCAATCTGACAGACTGCAGAATGATTACAGATACAAGTTATACGAACATAAGATAGAAGATAGGGACGACGAAGACACTGATGGAACTCAAACAATCCGCGCGAACGATAGGTTTGAAGGATTTGGTTCACCAGTAGGCCTATGGTTCTAGATTTGATGGTTGAACTCTGTCGGCACTCCTTTCAAACTCTGTGGTGATCCAAATCTTCACCTAACTGAATTAGGCTAACCTTTCTGATTGCATCCCCAGAGCTGTGGCTAAACAGACAGTTATTGCCAACAGAGTGGAACGCTGTCCAGTAACACAAGTAAGATAGTGACTAAGCAGCCACAACAGTACTGTCCGTTGACTATACAGGGTGCGCCAAAAAAGTAATCCACTACGGTTTTCAGCCCATATCTTGGCCAAACATAAGAATTTTTAAATGAAACTTTACAGTCTTGAAGGCAATTCATATCTACGTACAATGGTCAAATTACAAAAAAATATATATTTCAAACAGAACAAAAGTTATATCACTTTTAGTGAGGCCACCCACCGTTTTTTTGACGATTCAAAAACGATCGAAACGCAAAAATTTACGTTTTTTGCTAATATCATGGCCAGAAGTAAGAATTTCAAAATGAATCTTTACAGGTTTAAAGACAATTCATATTTACACATGATGGTCAGATTTCATCAAAATATTTCAAACACAGCAAAAGTTATACCACGTTTAGTGAGGCCACCCACCGTTTTTTGACGATTCAAAAACGAAACGCAAAAAAGTAACAAAAACACGATTTTATTAAGTCTCATCTCAAATAACTGTTGTCAAATGAACTTGGCATTGCTTCAAAACTTGTGTTCAATGTGCCCACCACCAGTGCCAAAACTTCTTTTGAGACTCTTTGCAAAGTTCTTGATGGACCTGTTGATTAATCTGACAGATTCCTTATTTGCCAATTTGATTGTCATCTTGCTAAGTGACTTCTCAGTGACGTGCAGCTACGGTGGTACTCTGTTCCTTTTATAAATGGTAATGATAATGATCATCTGGCATTATCAAAGCCTATTTGATAACAATTATTTGAGATGACTTAATAAAATTGTGTTTTGCTGCTTTTTGCCGCGTTACGTCTTTGAATCGTCAAAAAACGGTGGGTGGCCTCACTAAAAGTGCCATAACTTTTATTCTGTTGGAAATATTTTGCTGAAATCTGGCCATCGTGTGTAGATATGAATTGTCTTTAAGCCTGTAAAATTTCTTTATGAAATTCTTACTTCCGGCCAAGATATTGGCCAGAATAATTAAATTGGTTTTTTGTTACTTTTTGTTGCGTCGCGTTTTTGAATCGTCAAAAAACGGTGAAGTGATATAACTAAAAGTGATATAACTTTTGTTCTGTTTGATTTTTTGTAATTTGACCATTGTACGCAAATATGAATTGCCTTCAAGACTGTAAAATTTCATTTTAAAATTCGTATGTTTGGCCAAGATATGGGCTGAAAACCGCAGGGGATTACTTTTTTTGGCGCACCCTGTAGATCTTATGGAAAGTAGAATTCTGCTTTTGTTATAGATGCACATGATCAATGAAATACATGGTGACAATCCCAATTGAACCATCACTATATACCTTCTGTAGGGTACCTGCAGACATGCAACACTGTTGTAGGGCCTACCCCATGGCTAGACCTGGGAGTGACTTTCGTCAGCTAATCTGACCCCACTTGACCCTAAAGTGACTTGAGGTCGACTTGAAGTCGACTTATCGGGGTCAAAACGACTTGACCCGACTTGGCAGAAAAACAACCGACTTCCGACTAGAAGTCGACTTCTGACATGGTAATGGCCATTAGCCTAGGTCTAGGTACGGCTACTAATGCAAGAAGTCTACCCAATTTTCCTTCAAGCATTAATTTATTTAAGCCTACAAATGAGTAATGAGGACTCAACACTAAATTGATGCATGAATTTGCTAAAGTGCTATTAAGCCCATTTCAGGCTGTTTGTGTTTCAGTTTGAATAGTTTTGTGATGCTTTGGGCCATCTATTAGTCTAGGCAGTGCGACGGCAAATTATTAGGCCTATGAATTTTAGCTTGTCCATGTCTGTGATTAATCAGATTACACTCATTACTATTTTTTAATATTAATATTAATTAGATTTGTAAAAAAAAACGCAGGGTCTAAGATAAAATAGCGGACCGCGGACTGGTTGCACTGAATGAATGGCGTGATATGATGGGCCTATAATTTGTAATTCTGTGTTCATTATTATTCGGCCACTAACATCATTCCGCAACTAGCAAATAGCATTGCAAGCGCACCATCCTACAGTAGGCTACTACAGCTACTAGGTCTACTCACTGACTATGAAGGCTTTCATTGTCCAATTGACCCTACAATAGTCTTTCCGTCCGCAGACAACTGCGGATGCAGCATACCAAGGATCCAGCTTTCTTTGCGCCGAATTCACTGACCCCTAGAAGTTCACTGATTGCTTAATAAGCACATGTGCAAATATTTTAGTAACATTTTGTTTCACCATTTTAATTAAGCGCATGCCTAAGCGTGACATTTTAGCATAGAATTACAAATTATATGAATAGATCGGCAGATATAGCCATCGGTAAAATAATCAGTAGGCTAGGCCTAAGTCTCTGTTTGGCAAAGGCCTCATTCGTTTTTGTAAACACACTAGGCAACAAAATCTGCTTGAATGTTGTCACGATCATTGGTTCGAAGTGACAAATTTAACTATGTTTGTGGCTCAAGTCGGTTTAAGTCGACTTGTGGTAAAAACAACTTCAAGTGACTTCAATCTTCAAAATTCGACTTGGGGTCAGTTGCGGTGAGCAGAAACGACCCGACCCGACTTGGGATGACCAAGTCGACTGGGGTCGACTTATTGGGGTCGACTTATTGGGGTCGACTCCTAGGTCTACCCATGGCACAAGAGCCAGAAAAATCTGTGGTAAATGCAAGGTCAGCCTCCCCAAAGTCCGCTTGAAAATCTTCCACAAATAATGGCTACAGCTACTCTACTTGTCCGCATGGAAAATGGCAATTTTCGGATATTTTTCTGTTGTCCGTTTGAATGAACTAAGGCACAAATCTACTGCATATGGACTTCAATTGTAGCTACACACCACTGTGGTAGAGATTTCAAAGTTTCAAAATTTCAAAATCGCTTGGCAGTATGGCAGCAGCTTGGCAGCTTGGCGGCAGCTTTGCAGCTTGGCACCTTGGCGGCAACTTGGCAGCTTAACAGCTTGGCGGGAGCTTGGCGGCAGCTTCGCAGCTTGGCGGCAGTTTGGCAGATTGCCGGCAGCTTGGCGGCAGCTTGTCAGCTTGGCGGCAACTTGGCAGCTTGGCAGCCTGTCGGCAGCTTGGCAGGTTGGCGGCAGCTTGGCAGCTTACGGCAGCTTGGCGGCAGCTTCGCAGCAACTTGGCAGCTTGGCGGCAGCTTGGCGGCATCTTGGCAGCTTCGCAGCTTGGCAGCTTCGCAACTTGGCAGCATCGCAGCATCGGAGCTTGGCAGCGTGGCAGCGTATCAGCTCGGCAGCTTCGCATCTTGGCAGTTTGGCAGCTTCGCGGCTTGGCAGCTTGACAGCTTCGGAGATTGGCAACTTCGCAACTTGGCAGCTTCGCATCTTGTCAGCATGGCAGCTCCGCAGCATGGCAGCCTTTCAACTTGGCAGCTTTGCCAAGCTGCCAGGCTGCGAAGCTGCTACGCTGCCAAGCTGCTACGCTGATACGCTGCCAAGCTGCGATCATCCCTCTTTTTCTCTCCGTAATTCTCTCTGTCTGCGTCTGTCTCTATCTGCCTCTCTCTCAAGCACCGCTCGACGTCACATCGTCTTTCCAACCAAATCTTCCACACCTGCGACAGGTGTGAACGAGTTAGCCGACGCTCTTGAGTATCAGCTGCATCGGCTTCCTGTCGAGTTCATGATTAAATTTAAATTGGCCTGTTTAACCTACAAATCCTCTCTACCGGTACACCTCCCTACCTTCAGTCACTGCTTACTCCTTACATTCCTCATTGCTGCCTGCGATCATCAAGCATGGGTCTTTTAGCTGAGCCTCGATGCAGAACTGTTATGGGCTCGCGTGCATTCCATGCCTCTGCTCCCAAAGAATGGAATCTACTTCCACTCTCTCTTCGTTGCTCAAATTCACTCCCTACCTTGAAAAAACGGCTCAAAACTCACTATTTCTCTTTGGCCTTCAAGCACATGGACCTTTAACTGCACCTTCCTCTGGCGGCTAACTATTCGCGCCTCAGATTCACACTTTGGTGTGACCATGCGCGCATAATATATTTATGTAATAATAAAATAATTAATTCACTAAGAAACACAATATAAAGTTAGCTCACATACACTTAGGTCTAGTACTTCACATAATAGACAAGAGTTCAAAGTACCAATAAATTTTACAAATGGGTCAATGCCATTGTAAATGTAATCTACTGTAATATGTCGCATGATTAGAATTTCAAAAATTACATGTATATTCCTTAGTTCACGTACCATTGGCCAGCATTAAAATGCATTATTTCATTTCTACATTGTTTCATTTCGTCGAGTGCTTAAGCACCCAAAACAACAACCTCTACTGTAGCGTTGATAGATTCATGATATACAGGAGAAGATAAAGACAGAGCGCTGGACCAACTGAGTCCTATTCGGTCCATGGACAACGCTAAGTTGGAAATGTAACGTTTAAGATTGAAACAGTTCTTCTTTTGATGATCGACTTTAACTGGCAACATTCGATGGTGGAACGTTGTTTGGAATCTGATCGTACGTCTTCCGATAACCTAAAAAAAAACAATATCGAAATTTTAACTATTTTGTTTCTCGTGTCTCCCGTCAAAAGGTTCGAACCAAAGTTGCAAAACTATGTCTCTGAAATGTTTTCCAGGTGACCTGCAAATGAGACACGGAGGGAGTGACACAGGGAAGATACACCAAGTCCATCTCAGATATTATTATTAAAGAGTCCATATCGTTAGAGTTCGATCAAAAACTAACATTTCCTGTGAACACTTTCTAATCAGACCTCTTACCCAATGACCATAGCAAAATTTTCCGGATCTAACGGATGTTTCATCATAACATTGTTATGACAGTTGCGTCAATTTCAAACTATACTACTTAAGGGTAATCCAATTTATAGCACGTACGCACAGAGGGGAGATGAGCTCAATCCAAATGCACATGATTGCATATGGGTCTATGCCATTCTATGGACAATGTATGTAGGGTAGTGTGGTTCTAAAAAATTATTTTTCAAATTTTTTTGATGGTACCCTCTCATTCTGTTACCTTGCCTTATTAGTGAACAAGTGTAAAATTTCAGCTTGATTGATTGATATTTAGTGGTCGCGCAATGCTCCTGACTTTTCACAATTCGTGACAATGCCGAAAAATAAGTAAATGACAGCTTTAGTATAAGTATATGGACAAGGACACTTTTAGAATTGAGATTTTAAAAATAAAGTGATCATTGTAGACTGCATAAGAGATTGAGTGGCATATAGATCTACTGAATGCTGATATAGACTAAAGTTAATAATTTAGTATAAAATACTTTTTAAAAAATTACAGCAATGGCGGCAATATGCTGAACATAGGGTTTTCGATTGTTGGAATCTGAGCAGAATGCCTAACACATACTTCATCGCGTCAAGGAAATGAGCTCTGTGCTCAGATACAACCTGCATTAGATATTTCTCCCCTACATTTTAGTGATGGATGATTTGTTTTCTTTAATGAGTTTAACAACCCCTCTCGGCATTGACGGTTACAACCCTGACACTCTTTGAGCAATGTTTTGCCTTTTGACAATCCTGATTTTGTTTCCATTGTTCAGTGTCAATCTCAGTTAGGAACTCACATGACGGTTCTACTACCTGTATGAAGTTCAAAGGTTTCACCGTCCCAAAATCTTCCACCTGTAAATACATGGCTCGCCTGCAACTTGAATGTGTGTTTCAGATGCTCGGTTCGTTCTTGAATTTGAGATGCCTTGACCACCTTTTGCTGGACATGTTCCATGGTTGATAGCTGGGTCTAAAAAGGCCAAGGCTACCATCTCCTCACACACATGATTATTATAAATCCTTAGAGCTTTGGTAGTTGCTGCAGAAATGATACAATTTGTTTTCGTACGCTTTGTACCTGAAGATAGACTTCAGAATTCGAAGGTCGCTGGATGGTGTTGTTATCGGGTTTGGACAAGACATCATGCTTCTGTGTGAACTAGAATAGGAAACAGGTTTGATGTCTGTAACTGACATTTCTTCTTGTCTGTAAGAAGGAATTGTTCTTTGAACATCAAGACTCTGATGGAATACAATATCTTTGCCATCTATCTGACCTCATATGTACTGCCCCGGGTGCCATCGATCGGATTCCACGTGACGGAATTTTACTAAGGTGACAATGAGTTGAAGTAGTCCGTGGTAGTCGTCTCAATGCTGCTTGCTAAATTAATAATTTTTGACGAATCAATTTGGATTAAGTCTGAGTTGAAGAGTGCTGCCAGAATATTTTTACATTTCGGATCCTGAATTGTTGTCTGGAGGTGACTTGCAACAGTATCTATGAATGGCGAGCTCTCAGAGACCTACCTTTAACAGTGTGATGTCTGATGGGCCACTTGTTGATGGTGCAAATGATTGAAATCATGACCATGCATCACATGATGCTGACAAGCAAAATACAGTAGGTCTTTCTCAGAATAGTCTCTGTGCTTAATGCTGCAATGTCGAAGCACACCACTTTGACTCTGTATATATACTCTATAGCCACAATCTTTCAACAGAATCACAACAGCTTGTCTTGTTTTTCGCCCGCGCCATGATTTAACCTTTGCACTCCGAGTGATTAATTCATTTCATACATATATCTTGATACAAGTAGCCATAGGCGGAGACTTGGTCCAGAAGTTGAGGGGTGGGACGAATGAGCGGCCGAAGGACGATCGCCGAGAGACGGCCGAGTCATCGACGACATTTTCATCGACCATATTTCTGACGCCATTTTTAGTCGTTTTGTCGAAATCTAATGAAAATATACAATTTTCCCAAACAAAATGGATGATGACCTTTCTTCTACCCTTCTTATATTTTAACAGATTTACCGATATTATCCTAACACTCTCGAAATTTCCGATGCTATTTTTGGTATATTTCTGAACTGTTGGGAGACATGAGCATGTGCTTGTGGTGGGGAGGCGGTCCCTCACCACAAACTTGGTGGACCGTCCCCATAAGTCTCCGTCCATGCCAGTAGCATACTGGCAATCTATCAAATAGCTGTTTTGCTGTATTACCAGGAGGGATATCTTCCATCATATCTTACAGCATCCATCGAAAGCATTACTATCAACTTAGCAACAGGTACATCCGTAAATTTATCAATTCCCTCTTATTATTTAAAAAATGACCCAAAGGCCATGTTTTAAAAAGTATTTAACTAAAAGAATAAATAACATCAGCTTCTCTATACCGACTGAAGTACCGGTAAGCAATGCGTGTATGACATTCTTTATCACTAAATCACGAACGTATGTTGACATAATGTACAGTTGGGGTGCTGTTATATATCTCACCTTGTCGCGCGACCTCTAAACGTTGAGCAATTTCAATAAAATTTGGTAGGAATCATTGATACATGATACATAACAGAATAAAAGGGTACCGTCACGAATTTTTCAAACTTTATTTTTTTCCACAGCTTTGTGGACCACACTAATGTAGGGCCTGTAGGGATATGGAGCAGAGGGGTGGGCAGACAGTGAAACATGGATAATAACTCGTCTACTGTACTATTGGCCTCTTTAAAATCACCAACTTACCAGAAATCGGACAAGTACAACCTGGAGAAGTAAGACAGTGGCAGAGGTGTTAGTATTATTAATCGACGATTGTTTCGAGTTGGATTACACATAGAAAGTTCTCTAGACACAAGTGTGCATAGTATGCAGGCAAGAGGGAGGCGTAAAAGACGTGGCCACGAAGGGAGGGTTCAATTTTTCAGGATTTCTGCGGACAACATAGTTTAATCGATGCCATTCCCCCCCAAGCAGCTGAACTATTTCTTTTCTCATATATGACACTTCATACATACATACATTCATACATACATCTAATCTAATCTAATCTAATAAAGCATTTGTAAAGCGCTTCTCACAGCAGAGCTATTCAGAAGCGCTCTCAGCGTGACAGGCCCATGAAAAAAGAAAAGTCTTCAAGCAGCGAAAAGATGCAGGTGAATTTCCTACAAGAATCCTGCCACGAATTTCAGAAGGAAGGTGATTCCAAATTAAAGGACCAACAATAGCAAAAGCTCGGTGTTGGGTTAATGATGTTCGTGATCTGGGTACAAATAGATCAAAGCGGTCAGCAGAACGAAGAGGGCGTGAAGATCTTGCAGAAAGAGGCTTACACATTAAGTCACACAGGTATTTAGGCGCTAAGCCCTGCAGGGACTTAGTAACTAGAAGCAAGACTTTGTATCTGATTCGGGCAAAGATCGGAAGCCAGTGAAGGTCATGAGTCATGAATGTAGAGATGTGCGAGTATCGAGGAAGTCGTGCAATAAGTCTAGCAGCAGAATTTAAGACAGATTGTACAGATGACAAGCGAACTTTAGGAAGCCCAATTAGTAGGGAGTTACAGTAGTCAATTCGTGAGGAGATAAAGGCATGTACCATAGTTGTAAACACCTTGGAGGACACAGATCTTCTAATTGCCCTGAGGCGTCTCAAGTGGTAGTAGCAGGAACGGGTCAAGAGTGACAGGTGTTCAGTAAATGTCAGAGCACTATCAAGTGTGACACCCAGATCACGAACACTAGAGGAAAAGGTAAAATGAGGGAATAATGTGGCTAGTAATTGAAGATCAAGCTTATGTAATTGTTGTTTGGTTCCAAACCAAATTAATTGGGTCTTGGAAGGATTAAGGCTAAGTTTGTTTGACGACATCCAGAAGTGGAGATCTTGCAACAGAGAGCTCATCCTTTCAACCAAAGAGATCTGCTCATAAGGTGAGCCATGTACAAGAGCTTGTACATCATCAGCGTAAAGATGACCTCTGGCCTGGTGTTTATAGAGGACAGAGGGGATGTCTGCGGTGAAAGGAATATATAAAAGGGGACCTAAGACCGACCCTTGAGGGACACCTAAGTCAACTCTAACCCAGGGTGTTCTAGTGTTACCCAGGACAACCATCTGAGAACGATCTGTAAGGTATGATTTAAACCAATTAATAATTACATACAACATATATACAACATATATACATACTTACATACATACACTGGACCTAAATGTAAGGAGACCGGGGGTAATGGCAGGGGATAATGTCCTACGGGAGGTAATGGTCGGGGGTAATGGCGGGGAGGGGGGGGTAATGGCAGGGGAGTAATGGGGAGGGGTAATGTCCGGATACCGAAATAACGATACTAAATAAAGAACGTCCAGCAAAACAACCCAAGCTGCACCTCTCATTCCTATTATTTTCAAGTGCAATCTGTGCAGATGTTTTACATTACAGCAGTAAATAACTGCGGTCTTGATAAGGCAGGGCTGTACAATGTACATAGTGTAAAACTACTAAGGTTGTGTGACTTGATTGAAGCTGTTGATCTTGGACTGTTAACTCTGTGTTGGTAATGTAGGGCACATAGGCCTAAACGACCTAGTGAGGTGTCTAACAGCAAAAGGACACCAAGATAATTAATTATCAGATGCAACACAGTGAAGGAAGGTCTGCAAAAGAAATTCAGATGCTGACCATTGCATTGGGCATAACCTTCCAACCGCTCTAGTTAGGTGTGTCCTGTCTGGGACAACGAACTCCAATGAAAAGCGTAAAAACACAGTCACGTCATCTACATGGAACGTATTCAATGACCCAACAGCTTTTCCTTCCTGAACACATTGCACATTTTCCACGTGCAGTCTGTGCAGATTTCTTTCTCCTCTGAAATGACCGATCAGGGGTGAAACAAACTGATGGAGCTAAGCTAATTAGCTTTCATGGGCAATATATCGTAAGCAGCGACATCTTCAAATCTTCAATTCTGTTGCATCTTCAATTTCATTTGTAGCAGGATTTAATTCACAATGCTCTGTCTAAATGAAAAATTGCCTACCATATGGGAAATAGCGGATCATCATGTCGACTTCTAAGTTGCCTTTTAGAATGGAAACAGCCTACAAAAACAGACATAATGATCATCATCTTCATAATCGTTATCACAATCAGCGTCATCATCATCATCGTCACAATCATCAACATCAACATTATCTTCTCACAGCATCAATAGCATATAGACAACAGGTTCGGCCAACATTTAGGAAACATTCGTCAATTGCATGGAACCACAGAAAACATAATTTGTCTCAATGGCAACCATTCAAACCAGCATTTCCATCCAATATTCACTCAACACTCCAAGTCCTTTGTTAAAGAAAAAATCCGCAACTCTGAGCAAATATTATTGTGCAACATAAATTAAAATATTGACATACTGAAACCATTTATTCTGCATCAACCAATTGAGAACCTTCTTAGATTCCGAGATGATAGAAAACATGATCTATGAAAAACGGACGAGAACAGAATTTAAAGATAGTCGATGTTGGTCATAGCTGTCAGTTGATCATAAATAGTCTACCTCTGTGTGATCAAGAGTTTCAAAGTTAACTCCATTCACTTCTAGAATCTGAAATCAGAAGTTACACAATGTGTCATTCAACCGAAGCTACCCTATCTCAACCAGCCTCCAGCTGTAATGTTTAATCAATCAATCTTTTTTTATTGCAACCAATTGTAACAGTAAGCAAAAAACAAAAACAGAAAACAAAACACGAATTAGATAGATGACTGATGATATTACAGTATTGACTACAATGGGAGAACCCAAAACGGATCAGGATCCCACTAGTAGGGTCACCCAGGTAGTGATTATAACGTACTATAATAAGACAGTCGCTTTCGATAGAATAATCCATTGTAACAGAAACGATCATCCTAATATAACACGGTTATTCCCGATATATATATATATATATATTATATATATATATACAAACGTCCTTTATCTATATGGTCAGTTCGATTGAGACTTAACTAAAGAACTTAACTACAAGCATTCACATGCATTATGCAACAATTAATAAATAGAGAATCCAGGGTCGATTAGGAAGCTGCGTAATTTATATTTAAATTCTTGTAGAGTTTTGGAGAGACAGATATTGACAGAAAACATGATCATCTAAATTCCTTGCTTTTGTATAGGTAGTATTGGCTAGTATCTGCACTAAAGTAACCGGAGTCTTAATGTATGTGGATTAAGCACCATAGATCAAATGTAATTGCAATGTATTAAAACATTTATAGAGCGCCTGTAACAGGGTGAACCTTTCAGATGTGCTATTAGTGCGCAAAGCCATGAGAGAAGAAATAGGAACGATTTCTATATCTGATCAAATCAAATGTCATCTAATGTCATCTCTATATCTAATCCAATGACGTCTAATGACTTCTATAGAGCCATGATCACACGGTACAACGTCTCTTGAGTTGAAACCAGACCTCATGATCAAATGAAGCAGTACAATGGAAAATGTCACACACACACGCGCGCACACACACACACCAGATGCACACACACACACACACACACACACACACATTCACACACACACACACACACACACACACACACACACACACACACACACACATGCGCACGCACACAGACCAAATGCACAGCAACAGTTGGTAAGTAATGTATGTGGATTAAGCACCATAGATCAAATGTAATTGCAATGTATTAAAACATTTATAAATAACGTTCTAACTGTTTTATCAATCATCTTGCTCTACGTAATCTTTCATTCAAACAGTCAGCCCGCAAAAACATTTATAGAGCGCCTGTAACAGGGTGAACCTTTCAGATGTGCTATTAGTGCGCAAGGCCATGAGAGAAGAAATAGGAACGATTTCTATATCTGATCAAATCAAATGTCATCTAATGTCATCTCTATATCTAATCCAATGACGTCTAATGACTTCTATAGAGCCATGATCAATCATCTTGCTCTACGTAATCTTTCATTCAAACAGTCAGCCCGCAAAAACATTTATAGAGCGCCTGTAACAGGGTGAACCTTTCAGATGTGCTATTAGTGCGCAAGGCCATGAGAGAAGAAATAGGAACGATTTCTATATCTGATCAAATCAAATGTCATCTAATGTCATCTCTATATCTAATCCAATGACGTCTAATGACTTCTATAGAGCCATGATCACACGGTACAACGTCTCTTGAGTTGAAACCAGACCTCATGATCAAATGAAGCAGTACAATGGAAAATGTCACACACACACGCGCGCACACACACACACCAGATGCACACACACACACACATTCACACACACACACACACACACACACACATGCGCACGCACACAGACCAAATGCACAGCAACAGTTGGTAAGTAAGTTGAAGCCATTATAAATGACATCAAACTGAATGGACAAAATGCACAGATACGCACACAAAATGGAAAGCTTTGAACAGCTGCACAAGTCATTAACCCGTTTTTGCCCAGTGTTCCATTATTGGAACATTTTACTGCATCTTCCTCTGGCGGCTAACTATCCGCGCCTCAGATTCACACTTTGGTGTGACCTTGCGCGCGTAATAAATTTATGTAATAATAATAATAATAATAATAATAATAATAATAATAATAATAATAATATAAAAACATTATTTATTTGCAATGTAGCACTATACAGTGAATATAAAATCATATCCTGTCATTGTAAACTGTTTTTCTAAGACATTCCTACAGAAAAAAATTTATATTTTGAAAATTTTATAGTAATCAGATAAGATTTTTCTGAGAATAAATTTCAACAGATTGCAACAAAAAGATGCATAATTTGCAAAATCATTTAAACACATATCAGTTTTGAACCCTCTGGTTATTGGTACTCTTATACCAATAATATTTCATGATAACTTTAATCGGTCTGTGTCATGAACTTTAGTCTGGACTTTTTGCAAATATGGGCTAGGGTTAGGGTTAACCCTAACCCTAACCGATTATTGGAACACACGGCACAGGTGATTCAAGCACGATTCTCAATTACCGAATGTCATTCTACGCTCATCGCTTTGCCTTGCGCAGTGTTTTCAGCTGGGTTTAGCGAATTTCCTTGCATGTAAATACTAGTTTTTTAAAAGATTTCAATCATTGACACAGAGGAAGTGCACAAATTATTTCCTTGATCACTGGGAGAATCCAGAATTTTGACAGTGCAGACATTTTTGCAACCTTTCGTTACACGAACATAAGCACGAATAATATAGGGACGACGAAGACACTGATGGAACTCAAACAATCCGAGCTAACGATAGCAATGAAGGCTTTGGTTCACCAGTATGGTTCAAGATTTGATGGTTGAACTCTGTCGGCACTCCTTTCAAACTCTGTGGTGATCCAAATCTTCACCTAACTGAACCTTTCTGATTGCGTTCCCAGAGCTGTGGCTACACAGACAGTTATTGCCAACAGAGTGGAACGCTGTCCAGTAACACGAGTAAGGTAGTGACTAAGCAGCCACAACTGTCCATTGACAATAGATCTTATGGAAAGTAGAGTTCTGCTCCTGTTACATGGAATGGCAATCTGTAGATGCACATGATAAATGAAATACATGGTGAAAATCCCAATGGACCATCACTATATACCTTCTGTAGGGTACCTACAGACATGCAACACTGTTGTAGGGCCTACCCCATGGCACAAGAGCCAGCCAAATCTGTGATAATAATTATTATTGTCAGCCTCCCCAGAGTCCGCTTGAAAATCTTCCACAAATAATGGCTTCAGCTACTCTACTTGTCCTCATGGAAAATGGCAATTTTCAGATATTTTGCTGTTGTTCGTTGGAACTAAGGCACAAATCTACTGAATATGGACTTCAACTGTAGCTACACACCACTGTGGTAAAGATTTCAACATTATTGTTTGGTTCCTTCACTTGAAATATGTATGTATGTATGTATGTATGTATGTATGTATGTATGTATGTATGTATGTATGTATGTATGTATGTGCACTTGTTACAGCACCCCTTCAAGCACTCTACTCAGAGGCGCTCCCGACTGCAGAGCGGACACTGCATCGAAGTTTCACGCCGAATAGCTGAGCAATTGCGAGTGAAGGACTTGAATAAGGTCCCTACACGGCGACTTGAGGTGGATTCGAACCTCGAACCTTCCGGCTTCAAGGCAACGATGCCACCACTACACCACCACGCCCCATACCGCGTATCTTTACATTACTGTACCTGGCAGCGATGACGTGGATTATGTTATGTTATGGTAGAGTAGCACTTGTGCCCAGTGTTAGTGTTACAATATTGGAGCGTATGATTAAAGTCAAAAATTTATGAAATTTTTTAAAATAACTGAAAAATTAAGGCTATATGGCTATTCTAATATCGAACAGTGTAAGAAAAACGATATTAGAACCATGGACGGAGACTTGCGGGGACAAAAACGAGGGCCGAAATTGGGCGGACGAATGGCTGAGTCGCCGACAAATTTTTCCGCCTTTTTGCAGACAAAAATTTCTGACGACCTTTTTTAGTCATCCGTCAGAAATGTCGATGGAAAACCCAATTTTTCTCTGCTGAAAAAATTGAGGACCTTTTTGTTTCATTACCTCATTTGTTCGAAGATCTCTTCTTCTACCTTCTAACATTATATAACCTCAGTGTGTTTTGTGAAGTAGTATGCACATGTCCTAACACTTAACGATTGGGGGTACAAATGCATGACATCCATTGAGGGGGACTGTCCCTTTGTACCCCTATGTCTCCGCCCATGATTAGAACCAAAATTTTAATTTGTGCAAAACGGGTTAAGGTTAGAGAGGAATAATTGTAACTCTTTTAAAACGTTTTCTCTGTACAACAGGCAGACAGAAATTCAGATGTTACCTGATCACACTCTTTCAGACCCTGGGCTTCAGCTTCTGTTCCTGGCTTAACCTGAAATTCAAAACAACCAGAGAAAATAACGTTCTAACTGTTGTATCAATCATCTTGCTCTACGTAATCTTTCATTCAAACAGTCAGCCCGCAAAAAAACTGGCTGGCTGAGAGACAAATCTAGGCAAGCAGAGATAGAGTAAACTATCTTTCAAACAGACCCATGAAATGTAGATTCCACATCTTCTGTCTTCTCCTCCACGAACATTGAAACCCAGCTGAAACCATTAACAAAACATCAAAAATAAACTCTCCTTCATCTGAAGAAATTTCTAAGAGTAAATAATAAGCATTGAACAAGCAGGGTTCAAGTGCTTTGCATTATGCCCCTAGATTTTAACGAGAGTGCTCTGAATCACATTTAGACAGCCTTAGATATTATTCATAAGGACTCAACGTAGACCTCTATTTAGTGTCCAGAGAAACAGGAACAAGTCTTCAAAAACTTGCTGTTATACTTCAATTCGCAGCACTATAGCTGTCTTGCAGTGATTCTACGTCCATTCAGGTCTTTCAAATGCATTGCCGATGTGCCTATAAATATGGTCATTTAGAACGGAAACAAACCATAAAATGAAACGAGGCAATGCAATGTAAATCTTCCAACATTTCTCAGCACCCACAAAACAAAGCCACAAAGACCAGCTTATTCACCAATGCTATATCAAATCAAGTCTGCAATAGGCAAACTGCCCTGTACATTCCTGATGCCAGTTCTACCGTAAATGTAGGAGGTCAAGCAGAGGAGACAGTGTGGTGCTACAGTGATGGTTGGTGATGATGGTGGTCGCATGGTGGAGTCTGAGTAGAATCGGGATAGGATAGCTTGAAGGATTCGTTTTTCACTTGTTAGCAGAAAGAGGCAGAGGAGACTGCAAGTGGTGGAAAGAAAAAATTAACAGACGAGATAGGAGGATCAGCATACGGGCAGATGAGGGAGGAGGTCTTTAGGAAACTGTCCGTTCCAAAAGGATTGCTGCAGCTTAGACTAAAATCGGTTGTAGATATCTGATGACAAGTCATAAGTTCAACAGAATCTGGCATCAGTTAAGAAAACGAAAAAGAGGGAATTTAAAACATTTTTAAAGCTCCTGTTTACACAATTGATCCATATCAACCAGCATCATGACAAGAAAAACTGACAACCATCATGAAACAGCGTTTAATCTAGACATCTCCCGGGGGTAGAGAGGCCCCACCCAAGGAACGACACTTTCCACAGCCATAAAAATTTAAGAGCTGATTATTTGCATCCACATTGCATTACACGAACGGTTTTACTATTATAGTATGAAAGCGTTGTGAACTAATAAAGTGCAATCCAGTAAAAGAACGAAGAATAAACGACACACTAAAAGTCATCTGAGTAAAGCATAGGTAATAAAACGATGAAACGGAATAAAAATCGGGAAAACGTCTTTGTATTTGAAAAAATATAAAATGGAAAAAACGACAAAAAAGCGGAAACGGAAAATATTTTGACTTTGTTGCATCTGAAACTGCATTTTAGACCTAAAACCTTGTTTATCCAATTTTATCTTAATCAGGAAATAACGCAACTTTATTAGTATGCCAAAATTAATTATACGTGATATTAATCTACTTAGTTATTTTTCTTATAACTTTGGTTTAATAAGAAATTGAGAAAAATTAAAGGTATTGAAATCTTTTCAAATTTAACTGTAAACATAAGTTCGCATAAGTTCATGCAGATTGATATCCCGCAATTACAATCTAATCAGAAGTAAAGACCATAGAAGTGTCTTACTAAATTATGTTACTTATTCAGTCTTAAGAAGTTCATATCAAAATAACTCCAATAAATTTAATTTCTTGTAGGAACATACTGTATTTCTCACATGATGATGTTAAACAAGTAAATAATGACATTGGTTAGCTGAGTCCTTGAGAGTATGGTGAAAACGTAAGGAATATATAAAAGACAAAAATAAAATGAAGGAAAATAATAACAGACAATAAATAAATAAAGTTACATAAAAAATTAAAAAATGAATAAAATGAAAGAAAAATTTTTTAAAAAACGAAAGAAAATTTTACACAACTATGGATTAAAGATCAGAATTTACTATCGGGATAAGTATATTTAGAGTTGAATTTTTAACACAAAGACTAAAACAGTCATCAGAAAAATTAACGAACACAGGTTTCGCCGCTCTCCCCCCCATCCATAGCGGTCGGTTGCCGTTCGCCCGAATGGCCGTTTGTCCCACGCCCCTCAACTTAAATTCCTCCAAAGCGGAGACTAAATTTAACACTGATCATCACGTTACAATCGAATGCATAATCAACTAACCGTGTCCGTTATTTGATTTCTGCGCAGAATAACTCTCCTGGTCATGAACACCCTCAGGTCATTGTCATAATCCCGATTGCCAAGACGCTGAAACCAGTCAACAACCAGATTCCCAACAAATGCCAATAAGTAATTAACTTCATCAAACATCTAACACCACCACTTGCAACCATACAAGACCTTCTATTAATTATATTATATTTAACTTGCGATTTTAATTTGTACATTTTTATTACCTATTATTACCTTGATGTACCGGTATTATAATTCATTCATTTCAGACATTCATATAGCACCTCTTCAAGAGTATCTACTCAGAAGCGCTCCCGACCCAAGCACAGCTAAAGAGAACAGTCTTAAGAGCAGAGTAGAACGTAGTCTCAAAGGTTCTAGACCAGTGCTGTCCAACCTTTTTGGTACCACGGGCCGCAAAAGCAAGATTTTTGAAGCCGAGGGCCACAACACTAAAATCAAAATTTATTGATATAGGCCTATTAACATTGAAATTTAATATGGAATGATTGTAACATATCTATCAATCTATAACCTATTGCTATCTGTTATGAAATTTATATGCCGCAGGTTCAAGATAACTGTTCAGAGATGCTCATCATGCTCCCGACCCAGGAATGGCCAAAGAGGAAAGTCTTGAGCAGTTTATCGAACGAGTTCGACGAATACCACAGTAATAATAGGCCTACTAATGAATAATAGCATGTAGACTACACAAACCACGATTGTTATGCTTCACAATAGTTGAGCACTAAAATGTGCAAGGCAAAGGTGGCGTTTATCCCTGCGTTGCACTCAGTTTTGTCGCCCAGCACAGTTTGGCCAGCTCAGTTCTTCAGTAAATGTATACGTCGCCCAATCAATTTTTCTAGCTAAGATCCATTACATGATTAAAACGAATTTCCATCCTCCTTCTCTGACTTTCATTAAAAAAATCGTCGAAGCCAGAGTCTCAGTCTATAGTCGGACCAGACAGGGTCAAGACATTGACGTTCGTCATCCCTCGTCCCTGGTTCTCTTATCGATGGATTCTTTTTAATCCTTGCGAACTGGAATTAGACTATCTCTCGAAAGGAATGGTCGCAGACACTTGCAGACGTGTTGGAACTCTGTAGGCCTACTGACTAGAAGTTAACGGTTTGGTGCGGTTAGCGAAGTGAGTTTAGCTGAGTTCGGTACAGTAATGGGAGTTGTTAACACCAGAAGTCGTGGGTCAATCTCCACTTTTATTCCAGATAGACTACTGGAACTTAACCCTAAGAAGAAAAAGAATGGAGTAATTTAGTTTTCGGATTGGCCTTCCTGATAGCATTCCAAATTGGCAACTGTCACAAAGTCAATGAAAAAAGTCGACTAGTGACTTTATTTTACACAATTAAATTGCAAAAATTTAGCAAGTCCGAGCGGGCCACTTGAAATCACCTCGCGGGCCGCATGCGGCCCGCGGGCCGCACGTTGGACAGCACTGTTCTAGACATTAGACGTAGTTCCACAGGAAACCCATTCCAGGTTGCAGGGCCAACGACAGAAAAGGCATGGTGCTGTGCAATAGAAGAGCGTGACTGGGGAGAAGCTCGGGCTGCTTAGAAGAGTGGAGATAGCCATAGCGCTGGACGCGTAGGGAGGAGCAACAGAGCTCCTGCAAATAGACAGGGCCACACCCGCCAGATAGCGCTAAACCAAGGAAGATATCCATTAAGTAACCCTTTGTGAGAAAGGGAGCCAGTGCAAGAGTCCAGCATATAATCAGTGACATGGCCGAATCTTGGGATGCGACCAACAAGGCGTGCTACAGAGCGCAAGACCCGATCCAGCACCCAACCAGAGTCACCCGAAGACCCACATAGAGTGCGCTGCAGCAGTCCAGACGAGAGACAACAAAAGAGTGGATAAGCATTAAGGCAGCATTGAAGGCTAAGGAGCGGAGTACCACTCTAAGCTGACACAATTGATAGTAGCAACTGCGGCAGAGCAGGTTGATACGCCGCGTAAAAGTAAGTTCTTGGTCCAATGTGACACCAAGGTCCCGGACATAGGAAGAGAAGGTTATGATGATGTTCTATGTCCCATTGTGCATTTGCAAGTGGAGTAATAAAGAAAATACTTACTTACTTAATTAATTAAATAAAGCTCCAAAATTTGTCTCAAAATTTGTTTTATTTCAATAAAAAGCCTCTGAATGATAGCTACCTTGTAACTATTCACAGACGCAATGTTTACCAACTTATAGCAAACTACATATAACAGTACCACCAGGCCTACTACTATATTCCTTTATAGAAGACTCATTGACGTATATGCAACAAGGTACAAAAGCTGCAGTTTACAGTTAGGACAATGAAAAATAATCGTCAACAAAGAGGCTGAGGAGTGAATTAACGATTAAGGTCTCTATGTATAATATCATAGGAGTGTAAAATGTTTGTTCAATTAAGTAAATGAAGTTAGAATTAAAGTATGAACATCTATGCAACTACCTAAATAACGCATACCGTATTGGTTCATTTTGTTCCTAAAGGCTTATCTTCTATTCATGGCCACTATAAGTAATAAATGTAGTAAGATGAATTGAAATGATTGCCCAAATAACTATTTTTAAGTGACGCTGAAAGTAGGACATTCGATTCTTTTGGGTTTCCCCATTGTCACTGAATGTACATTGACCGCCTAGTCTGCCTTTCTATTATGCCTTAACTGTTTTGTTTTTGTGAATAAAAGTGTGTTCATTCTGCAGTGGCTAATTTCGGCCACGTAACGGTAACGGTAGCCAAATGGTGTTATATGGCTAGAATCCTAGCTGAGTAGACAATCTCAGACAATTCATTATTCATTATTAGCATTTATATAGCGCCCCTTCAAGAAACTACTCAGAGGCAAATGTCTATAACTGGATTATTGCCATCCTGAATGGTCGTCAACATTGTACTTAATTTCAAACTGAAATATCCTATTAATGCAAGCATCATCCATGGGTCAGGCATAGAACCCACAAACTTCATCACTGCCATCTCTAGTCTTAAACATGTACACCCTTCCAACCGTCTCCTCAATTATGCAGGTGACTGCCACCTCATAATACCTTCATCCAATAGCTCATCGTTAACTTTAGAATGGGAGTATGTTCTACCTAAGGCTCAATCCTATGAAATGTCGATTCATCGACCTACGAGAGTGCTGAGCCGCGCAACCAACCCAATATCCCTGCAATTACTCCAGGCCTGGAAAGGGCCACTATGATGATCCTGGGTACCACAGCCTCCGATACTTTAAACTTTCATGTTCAGCGCAAATGTCGTCGGGCTCGCCAGTCCCTCTATGCCATGCACAATCTAGTTGTTCACGGCTTGCAAGGTCCTCACGAACCTCACCTACACAGTACACAATGTAGTGAAGGCCACTACTGCCAGCTTGGTGGAGCTTTATTGGTCAGGGCAACCGGGACCGGCTCCAGTCTACCAAGCACCACTTTATTCGGCTCCCTTTTCTCCCTGAAGATACTCCCTCATTTGAAGAGCTATGTAGTAAGGTAGTTCCAAGCTCTTCTCTGCCATCCTACCATTAGTGGAGGAGGCCATGTGCTGCTTGACCTGCTCCCATCCGTGAAAGATTCCTTCTACCACCTGGGGCAACGGGTCCAAAACCACACAATCCCTCCGGCAGATGGAATTATGAGAAAAACTTTCATCAATCGGATGATATATATGATGTTGGCTTTAGAATGATGTGCTTGTTTTAAATTGCAACTGCCTTTTTAAGTCCTATAAATTATACATTTAGTTTAGGCCTACCGTTTATTACCATGTCTGTGCTACAAAATGCGGAATGCAATTGGTCAAATAAGAATATTCTTCTTATCTTAAATTTATAGGTAGAGGTAGAGGTAAAGAACGGTTTGGTACCACGTAAACAGTATGGCCATCACAGATATAGGCAGAATAGAGCGGTCTCACCTACTGAGATCGATAGAACAATATTTCCACCATCTGCTGCAATCGATAGCCCAATGTTTCCGCGAAAGTAAGTAAGCCAATCATTGTTTAACAAGAAGAAAAATAGTAGCCTATGATAAAGCAGGGCCTACATATTTCATATTTGATGACCTTAGCTAAATATCCATTGTATGCGGTGGTTGGGGGTAGAGAAGATTATTTGTAAGTGCCCATAGGCGCGTGTGAACAATAATGTAAGGGTATGTACGAGGGGGATGGGTTGAAATTACGATTTCTCTGTGTAAGTAATATAATTATAGATGGCTCATAAGAGATTATGTTCTGCCTACTTTTGGCGCCGTATACATGGCGCCGTATACTTAGTTTGTTGAGGCACCATTGTAACCGCATGTGCTGTGTTACGGCGCCAAATAAATTGTCGTTATTATTATTATTATTCTTTTAGTTGCTCTATTGTTGCCTGTATAATGTACTGCATGAATTGTCTATGATTGTTTAATTACGTTACCACCACCAAGAAGTTTGCGGTTTGTGAACTGTGGATTGTTCAATAAAGAAAATATTATTATTCTGATCAATGATTGGCTTACTTACTTTCGCGGAAACATTAGGCTATAGATCGCCGTAAGTGAGAGACCGCTCTATTCTGCCCTTATCTGTGACGTCCATATTGTTTACTTGCTACCGAGCCGTCAGTAACATCTACCCTAAATTATTCTCACGGCGCAGCAAAATTATTTTTCAGCAATCCAACTTTGCTTTAGCATGAACCCTTTAGGCAATCCGACTTCTATTTAGCAAGAATTCGGCAAAATGTCGTTTTAGTGAATCAAATTATATACTAAAGTTTGGCTGAATCATTCGCAACAATCATTTAATCAATCAATCAATCAATCAATCAAGTTTCTATTTCGACAACTTTTTACCCTTCTAAAGCGATAAACTACCATACTTTGTTTGTATGTGCACTAGTCTTGCATATTGAACCTAATTCGTACAGATTTTCGTGGGCAGTGGAGTATATCGCAGTGTAAATAAATGACTTAATCGATTTGAAGTCAACCTACTTACTTGCTGTTGCGGAATCCACGGCGGCGGATTTTCATATGGAGGTAAATCTGGATATCTTGCTCCTTTTGAGCCAAAAAGAGCCATAATGATCGCAATCTGCTTTTACTTATATTATTACACCTGAACGTTCGCGGTGAGCACCATAGATTTAATTGGTAAACACCAGGGATGCCACTCTGAATTACAAAAGGTCAGATCACGGCCTGGTCAGATCCTGTTGGCTATCGCAAAAAGGTTAGAAAAAGCTAGACTAGTTTTACGTTGAGAAATAGGTCTACGTTGAATTTGTCTAAAGTTCTAAGTTTAAAACACATACAAACTTTGAACTGCATTGTGTACAGCTTAACAATTAAATTCAGGTGTTAACACTAATAAGTTTTGGACTTCGATTACAAAATATTTCACAAAATCTTCACATCGTAATCGTAATCTCGAGACTTCTACAGCGCCCACAAATGCCAAGTCGCGGGAACCAGCTTATTTAGGCCTACAGGCGCTTAATCAAAACAAGATCGATAGGCAGCGGGTCAAGTCCGGAGAGTCAGGCAGGCAGTTAGATGGACGGCGCGCTAAGGTGGGTGATGTTTAGAGTTGAAATGACGAGGGAAGTGAGGAGAAAAGGAAGATTGCTTCACAGTGTGAAGTATAATATTGTGGAAATGTCTGAAAATATTTAAAAAAGTTTCAGGAATTGCTGATTGATAATGCACGTTTTTAACGTGGGAAAGCCTGCGTGGGAAAAATCTATAGCACCTAGAGACCAGTCCTGGTGAACAGCGAAAAAACTGGACTCGCAATCTTCTCTGTCGTCATCTTAAGGAAGACATTGGCAGAGAAGGCACCCGATCGGTATGGACGTCCAGAGGCAATAATTATAATTAGGCCTATGGCAATAGAAACACAATTGTATTGTATTGTATTGTATTGTATTGTATAAAAACATTTATAAAGCGCCTCTACTAGGGTGAACCGTTCAGAGGCGCTCCCAGTGCGCAAGGCCACGAGAGAAAAAATAGGTTTTAAGAAAAGAAAATGAGGAGGAGGGATTACCTGTCAGAAGTTGAGATCGAGTAGAAGGAGAGAGCGTATTCCAAAGAGAGGGGCCAATTGATGTAAAGGAACGGGACTGAGCCATAGCCATTCTAGTAGGAGGTACCAGAAGTTCAAATCTGTTTAAAGAGCGGAGTGGACGATGCGAGGAGGCTGAAACTGGCCTGCGAATTCCATTGGTTAGATATTTTGGAGCAAGACCCCGTTGTGCTTTAGAGACCAAAATGAGAATTTTGAACTGAATGCGCGCAGTTAGAGGAAGCCAATGGAGCTGCTCAAACATAAAAGTAGGCCTAGAGATATATAGGCCTATGAGGCTCAAATGCAGCGTTAACAAGGTCAAGGGTAGTATATAGGTATTAGGCAGGCATACTCTATTATATTAGCCTAGGCCTACTGTAGGCCTACTGCGTTTGAACAGAACAACGTGCGCTGCATCCATGCATGCAGTTACACCAATTTTCAATTTATTTCAAGGCTTAACATGAAACCAAAGCAATGGTTTCAGGACTGGGCTAATTAAGTAACCAGATAGAGCAGCATATAAAACTGGTTCTCGACCTTTTTAGTGCGACGACCCCTTGGTAAAATTTCAAAAGGTGTGAATATATACACACGTACGTACAGCAGGAAAATTGATTGAGTATTACCCCCTCACTGCATTAATGGTTAGGCCTACCATTGTCCATCAGTGGCGGCGCTAGGGGGCTGGGGGGGCTAAGCCCCCCTACAAGAGGCTCACCCCCCCCCTAAAAATGACCATCTGAATTATTTTACATTGGAAAATCCACGATTTTTGTCGATGACTGAAAAAAAAGTCGTCAGAAATTTTGGCGGCGAAAAATGGAATTTTGGTCGACGACTAAAAAAAAAAAGGTCGTCAGAAATTTTGGCGGCGAAAATGGAAAATTTTCATGGAATTTTGGTTGATGACTAAAAAAAAAAAAAAAAAGTCGTCAGAAATTTTGGCGGCGAAAATGGAAAATTTTGCCGAGGGCTTCAGCCCCTCCGAAACTGAAATCCTGGCGCCGGCACTGTTGTCCATTGCTATGCCTGTTGAGGCCCTGTTCATGCTCATAATTGGAAAAACTGCATTTGGAAATTGTATGAGGTTTCTTGGCTCATGCCAGAGCTATATGCATGTAGGCCTAGTCACCGTGAAACTTTTCAACAGCAGCTGCCACGTATACCTAGGCTTACGTCTTGCTGTTGGAACTCCGCAAGCCCTCTGCAGTCTCAAACGTGCCTTCTTGGCATCATCACTTTTGTTCTTAAAAATACTGGTCATGCTTTCCTGCATAGTTATGCGCTTCAGTTAATTTGTTGGATTTAATCAAATCGCGACCGAAAATGCATATATATATATATATATATATATATATATATATATATATATATATATATATATATATAGGCCTACCAACAAAACGTTGTAGTTTCTAATTCATGCTGCTTCTATGAAAATTGGTCAATAGACGATATATAGACCAAGTTCTGTTCTTAACACTCATTTCACATAGCTTACGTTGTGGGCATGGGGGGAGTTCAACAGAGGCTAGGGGGCTAGGCCCCCCAAGAAGACCCAAAGTCATTTTTTACCGTGTAAATTTGATCTTTTCTCGGGCCTAGCCCCCACGCGAAACATACGAATGACGATAAAAAAGGTCATCAACTTTTTTGACCGGAAAATTGTTTAGATTTCGCCGAGATTTGAGACCGAGGACTAAAAAAGTCATCAACTTTTTAACCCGGGAAAATTGTTCTCGTTTTCACGACCGAGTCTCAGCCCCAAAAAATTTAGCCCATCCAAGAATGGAAACCAATGGTTGTGGGGGGATGCCAATTTGAGATACTTTACTGGCTTTCTTAATGAATGCGAAGAGAGGGAGGGGTTTGGTGAGGGGTACGTGTCCCCTCTCATTCGAAACACTTTATTTCCACACTGCAATGACAGCATTTTATGCTGCCATTTTAACGAAATTGTTCAACATTTCAGCGCTGATTGTCATGGTTTAAATGACGTAAACTGCATCCATTCACATCGTTTATAATTTTTCATAATTTTATTGCTAAAAGACATGGCTTAAGATTTCAATAAATGACCCATACCCATTGTTTACATTTTTTTAAATTTCCGGACTGATCAGAACTAGCTGCATTTTAAGCTGTCATCTTAACGAAGTTGCTCATTTTTAAAAAATGCTGACAGTCATGGTTTAAGACTCCAGAATGTCGGTCTTCAATTGTCTAGAATTTTTGGATTTGCTCACTGTAACTGTAACATTGTAAGCTGTCATCGAAGCAAAGTTACTCATGATTTCAGTGCTCACCGACTTCGTTTAAGGCTTTAAGCAAAGACCTTGGTTTAAGACTTCAATAAATGTAAATTTGCAATTGTCATGGTAGCACTTTGTCATCTTACTTACGACTTCAGTGTTCAGAAACATGGTTTAAGACTTAAAAAATATCACGTGCCTATTGTTTATATTTTTAGAAGAATGGTAAAAGTGGAATTTACATTTGAAGACTAAAATGGCAAACATTAGAATAGCTGCGGCAATCTAACGAATGAATCATAGTAAAAGTACTAGTAAAAATTGATTACAAGTTGCCATATGTGGCAGAGAACGTTGAAATTGCTATCACATCTTTTACAAATATCTGACGGGTCTAGGAGACCCCAGGCAAATCGTCAGCAACCTCGTGGGTTGCGAGTCTTGCGACCCACTAAGAACCGCTGATCTAAAAAATAAACATAGTCAAGGAGTTCTGAACTGTGTACCAAAAATATGCAAGTAAGCATAGGCTATACTTTACTGAACCGCCTGCACACACTGCATATATATATATATCTATACAAATATATATATATGTATATATATGATTCTTCAAAGACACTTTTCACTGCAATAGAAGGTATAAGAAACCTGGAAGAATTAGAAGCCAAATGATCATTGGCTAACACCAGCATTCTGTTCTCAGTTGAACAACGACCTGTATTTGGCTACTTTATACACCCAGCTGCGTTTTTATACACACGACTGCATTTACTTTATACACCCAGCTGCGTTTACTTTATACACCCAGCTGCGTTTACTTTATACACACAGCTGCGTTTACTTTATACACCCAGCTGCGTTTACTTTATACACCCAGCTGCGTTTACTTTATACACCCAGCTGCGTTTACTTTATACACCCAGCTGCGTTTACTTTATACACACAGCTGCGTTTACTTTATACACCCAGCTGTCTTTAGCACCAGTCTGTTCATCAAAGTGTTAGTACACAACTTGGTTGATAGGCGAACCTGGAAATCTTTCCCGACTGAAGAATCTGGACAGAAGTGCTGCAGAAAGTCACGTGCAACATAAGTTACTGTGCAACATAAGTTACTGTCCTCCCTGCTACACAAGAACTGCCTTCTTCAGCCAAACTTTGTAAGCATAATTTATAAGTAACAACATTTATACAAAAAGCATAGAGATTTGTATAGTGCCTTTTCAAGACCAGCTACTCAGAAGCGCTCCTAACCCAACACAGGCTAAACATTTTAATGCGAACAATTGATGTCTTTCTAAAGAAACTCTTAATCACACTTGATTTGCATGGACATATTTTGTTCTCGTTAAATAGATCTGCCGAAAAAAAGGCAAGAAACATGGCAGACTTCAGAGACGTAACAAAGCGAACAATGTCTTAGTTCTAAAGAAACACTTTCAACAATAAGCATAGACCACTGTCTCCAAGTGTCTTCATTGAAATCATTCAACTGCGCAATTGTCAAAGGATTGCAACTGAGGTTACCAACAGTTTACTACCACAGAAACTAAGTAGGTATGACATCTTCTTCATCTACAGAGAAGCAGTCTGTCATCCGGGTGAGACAACAGATGAACTGGCAGATGACAACAGATGATCAGTGGCCAGTTGTCCTGCGATGATTTCGTTGCCATAAGCGAAGCTCACATCCAAGTGGACAAAGGGTGCAACACTACTCAACCAACTCAACAGGTAAACACTAAAAAAGAAAAACAGAAAAAGATGAGTCATCATCAGATGAAGAAGAAGAATAAGACAAGCAAGCTAAGCATTTCCTCTTCCACTAATAAACTGCCGTCTAGTACAGTCAGGGCTTAAAGTGTGCCTGGACGGTAATGGACGGCGTCCAGGCACTTATTTTAAAATCTCAACACTTATTAGACCAGCACAACATTGAAAGGTAAGGAGCGTCCAGGCACTTCTGTATCTACACTTTAAGCACAAGTACAGTCAAGTACCTTTGATGAGTTTCACTTCAAATGGGCGATTATATAATATCTATTATCTACTTAAGATCGTAATAAAAACTATCTCATAACGAGATGTCTGGAGATCATCGATCAAAGCATTTCCATTTAGATCTCGTCCGTCCGCATGATCATCCAACGAACCAAAGAAAACAAAGCCATCACCATTCACCACAAGTGCTCTATTGTAATTTAAGCAACACGATTACGCCGTACACAATGTTCTTCTCGCCTTAGAAATGATTTGAAGCTGACAGTGTGAAAACGAAGAGAAGAGAGAGATACCCTGGAGACACACTCGACTGCAGTCGCACGACCTTTGTCATCAGATCAGCTGTACAACAAGGATGGAAGTGGAAAAACGGACGCCGAAGAAATGGATGCTCCTGGAAAACCAGTGAAGCTAATACATAACATGTCAACAACTTGGGTGTTAAATGGCTCAGATGACATAATATTATAGTCTGTGTTGGAAGAGAACTTTACATAAAAACCAGATAAAATAACAACAATACCATCAGATACTAAACAGAAAGTTCTGTCATTTCATCTTATGATCATCGTCTAACCAAGCATAGGCCGCAAATCTTATTCACAAGTTCTCACTCTTCAAAAACACTCATGCTTCAGCTGAGTGCTTCAGAATGGCGTAGCCAAGGGGAGGTTTCGGAGGTTAATCCAATCCCCATTGGCGTAGGAGAAAAAGTTTTTTTAAAGATTATTTATCCACTTAAATAAGAAAAACAAAACAATTGCTTGTAGCAACAATTGTTTTTCTTACTTTATTCCCTCTGTAAATTCCTGGCTATGCAACTGGTGCTTCAGCTGAGTGCTCCATATACAAAAAAGAATTTAAACAGAAGAAATTAAGTGTTGAATATTATACAATCACTTGTAAAAGAAGAGCGACACAGAAATCAGTCGAAAGCGTCGTCTCTGTCTCTTCTCAGCACTTCATTGCTGACCTGTTGCGTTATAAATGTCCAGAAATCATTTCGATTGCTTGGCAACCATGACAACGAACTTTCCCACAGATCATCCAAGGTCAGAAGTTCACCACCTGAGAATTATGTCAAAATAACAGTTAATGTTAGCAGTGTTAAGTGTCGGCCGACAGCATTTACTGCTGGAGTAAAACCATAAACATTAGAAGACAACTCTACAATCAATTCATAACTAATAATTACTAATGATGAAACGAATATACACAGAAAACTGCTAGCTCCAATAAATTAATCATCATTGTTATTATTATTATTATTATTATTATTATCATCATTACTATTATTGCTACTATTATTACAATTATCATTATTGTTATTATCATTATTATTATCATCATTACAATTATTGCTACTATTATTACAATTATTACTACTACCTACCTACCTACCGTGTCATTCATCCACTAAAGCACTTTGCCTGCTTGTTCACTTTTGAGAGGATCTGTAAAAGCCATATAAATATAAATGTTCACATCCACACACACACACTACACATGCATGAACACGAGTGCACACACACACGTGACACACATACGTGACACACACACGTGACACACACACACACGTGACACGCACACACATGCTTTTTTTGCTGAATCAGAGATGTGTACATAAGAAATGGCACCAAAAAATCGGCGCAGTTCACCAAAGCCATGCTTTTCAACCTTTAAGTGTTGAACATTCAACTGGACAGAAAAGAGGAAATGCAGAGAAAGGCAGATTCCACAGAAAACGATCAGATTCTGAACTCTTCTGAATGTGCCGGAAATCCTCTCAAACGACGACTACGTCCAACACGACCGATGTAAGAGAAGTGGTAGGGGACATTTCGGAAGTGGGGGGGAATTTTATTTTTGCCCGAAAAATCTGATGACCTTTCTTTTTTTAGTCATTTCCTGTAAATCTTCAGAAAATTTTGCTTTTTACCCCTGTGTGCCCGAAAAAAATCCGCCTGTGCCTGTTTGCCGGAAAAAAATTCCCAAATTTTCCCCCGTCTGTGCCTCTTTTGCACGAAAAACACATTTGCCCGAAATTTGGAAGGGCATATGCCCCTCTGCACCCCCGCCTCCTACGCCTATGTCTCTGTCTCTCTCTGCCTCTCTCTCTCTCTGTCTCTGTGTCTCTATCTCTCTGTCTGTCTGTCTGTCTGTCTGTCTGTCTCTCTCTCACAGCCCACTTACTAGGCAGAAAGACATTGAAGTAGATGACAGGGACTCCATAACTGCGACTGTAGAGGACGTTGTGCTCCAGTTGACAATAGACCTTGTCCTCCTCCTCCTCCTCCTCCGCCTCCTTATGTTCAGCTTCATCTTCTGTCCAGTCTTCCAGTTGCACGACATCCTCTGTCTCACTTCCTTCGTCCTATAAATTCACAAACTTCACATCACAATCAGTTTTTGATTGCCCAGATTACCTTAACTCACCTACTTTTGCATTCAATAAGTCAAACATGCTGAAGCTGCAGAGAGTTCAGAGTTCTATGGATGGAGCTTTACTAAAGGCTGGCAGGCAGTTGCGGCTCTACACTCCAGGCTGTCTCAGCAAATGATTTCCGGGATAAATATTTACCTCATCGATAAAAGATTGGGCTTGAATCGTGCCATCGGCCGATGTTTCAGGCTGCATTAAAAACTGGTGCAACAGAAATTAACAATTACAATAACTATATAGGACACTAGCTTCTAAACAATTCTCAGTCTCACAAACAACTGTTGAAGACTGCTTCTTTTCGCTTGGTCTGGGCTGGGAGAACCTATGAGTGTAGTAGACCTTGAAGAGCAATTAGATAAATTCTGATTGATTGACAATGATTTATGGCATCCTTTGAAGTAGAAGAGAAACAGAATACAGCAAATGGTCAATCTATTTTTTCTTTATATATTCATTTTATTGGAAAAAAATCATCAGTCATCATAATGCAACAGTTAACAAGCACCTAGAGATAAATGGATAAAGACAAACGTCTTTTCAACAGCATACATTTTAAATGTGGAAACCATAAAACACTGAGTATATTCTGCTAACGTAAATCGAAGAATTACATTTAGAAATCAACAGAAATAATTTTCTAACCTCCTTGGTTCCACGTTCATCACATACAGTTTCCGAATCTAAAGACGCACTTTTCTTCTTCCAACTTGAAGACACTTTCATCCATTTTCTTGTTCTTCGCTTCAGGTATTTGCCACTCATGTGACACTAAACAAGAAAATTGCGGAATGTCATTTCAATAATAATAAGAAGTAAGGCAAAATCCTCCTTTAGTTGAAAGCATCAAGTAGGAGAGCTTAATTGCACAATTAAAAAGTTAAGTTGATCAGAAACAATTAGACTATAACCATAGCAATACAGTCACTATTTCATGTAGATTTCAAACAGTGTTCTTTAATCCAGCCTATAGATGTCAAGGACAGTTTAGAACAGAAATGATAAAACATCATTGCAATGACTGAGAACACAGGATTCTGCACTTTAGTTTTACATTAGTGGAAATTCTTATTTTATTGGCAAATATAAATTTTCCACCATTAAAATGCCCCAATTAGCAGAACTACTGGTCATTTATAGGATCTTCTCCTATAGACTCTACTGCTGCAAAATAAAACTTCAGACATATTCAATTTATTAGAAATTCAGTCTTCCACTTTCGTCAACCAAGTCATGCACTAAGTTATGAAATACGCTCTATCTGAAATTAGAAACCTTCAAGCAAAGAAAACTACACACACATGTTCTTAACAATTAAGCTAACCACATGCAATGTTTTTCTTAGCTAACTGGGCAATGTTACACATGCACAACAGATATAGAAGATAGGCTCCTAGTGTGGACTAGAAAGACTGGAACACACAAGAGCTTTTTTGACTTTCTTACTTACGTATTTCTACATAACTTAAGTTTTATAGCTCGAGGTACCCAACTGCAAAGAGGAAGCCGTATAAAGGTCAATTTACCTCAATACGCATCTCTGAATCTTTATGTATTTCCAATGACTGGCAATCATATGTTAATATGAAATATCCGGTATTTGTGCATTACTCAGCTTTCTTGTCACTGCTCCATGAAAAAACATGTTGGCAAGCAGCACTTGTAGCACATTGCTCAATCCTGAGCATTGTAAATTACACGACTCTACCAGCATGCTGCGTTTGCCAAATTCCTAAACCAAAAGGGATAACCTTGGTGCGTACGTAATCCAACACTCAGCATCAACCTAAACGAGCCCCTACGGAACAACTTGAAACCCCCAAACCCGATTCCCAAAAAACATTGAAAATAAACAAAAGCCCAATTTTCCAACAACAGTCTTAGAATATAGAATGCGATCAAATGCTCTAAAACAATTCATATTTTAATTAAATACATGACAGTGGCCGAGTTAGTGCTGCTAACATAGTTTTGTGTTGATACAGCGGCTTACATTTACAATCGGGGAGGGGTCGAACATTACCTCTTATGTGTATGACACTATCATTGCTTCACCAAAAATTAGAGAATAAGAGAATACATTGTGAATTAGAGAATATGTCTTCCAAGAGGTCAGGGTCATTCCACGTCAAATCAACCAGGGGTGCACATCACACCCCTTTGGATTTTTCTGAAAATTTTTGTGCATAAACTACATGCAATATAAGGAATAACAGTGGAAATTTGAGCAGAATATCTCAAAATTTGACCGAGATATTAATTTTTAAAGTTAATGATCAAAAAACGAACCGCGACAAAACGACATGATACACCAAGTTTAGACTGCTATATCTCGGCCATGAAACGAGCAAGAGGGTTGAAATATTTTTTGTACAATCAGTTTTTTGTGCTCTTTCCAAATATGCAAAAACCTGGATGGAGCTATTTTTGGTTTTTAATATAAAAATTAGTAAATATAGCACAGACGCCAATTCTCACTCAAGTTTTGGACATCATGTCAGCAGGCAGGAATGAGATATAATAAAACTTGTACTGGTTTTATATTGAGGCACATTGGTACTCATCAGACATATAGTTAGTACCTGATTAGTTTCATCATTAGTGTGTTTTCCAAGGACGTTTTCCTTGTCATGATCGTGAAAATAGAGTCCAAAGCTCATCAAAAAAGTGACAATGTGTATCTTTTGAAATTGATGAAAATTTGCACATATATTGAGGACATGCAGATCCTTCATTGGTGCAAAATTCAGGATGGTGTTCAGCTCCGTTTCAGGAAAATTATTTTTTGAAGTCGACCAATATTTACTGTGTCGCGAGCAAATGGCCTGATCCACAACGTTTGGACGGTCATATCTAGACCAGGAAATGAACCAGAGGACTGATATTGTTGTCATGTAATCAGTTTCTTATGCTCTTTCCATGTATGTAAGAATGTTGGTTGTATTCCCAGTGATTTTTAGTTTATAAGTTTGTAAATATTGCACAAATGCCAATTTACATTTATGCGGACATGAAAACTGCATGATCCACAATGTTTGGACTGTCATATCTGGACCAGGAAATTAACCAGAGGACTGATTTTATTGTCATGCAATCAGTGCAATATTTACAAACTTATAAACTAAAAATCACTGGGAATACAACCAACATTCTTACATACCTGGAAAGAGCATAAGAAACTGGGGTGTGATGGCAAATTGCCACTTTGCTGGTTGATTTGACATGGATTGACCCGTCAGTCTTTTTATCGTGAGTGCTGGTTAGGTCAGGTTAAGTGTCGTGAGGGTCAGTAAGGGTTAGTGCTAGGGTTAGAAACTCTGAGGGATTGCTGGAAATAATTTATGGTGAAAAAGGCTGGATTGATGAAACTAATATCGCTAAAACAGAAGTTGGATTTGGCAAATTCTGGAAATGGACTGGCTCTAAAAATTTATAGTCCATGTCTCAACGATAGGTTATTGTTACTGACCGCTCGGTAGGACGTAAACAGTATGGCGGTCACAGTTAGAAGCGTAATAGAGCGGTCTCAACTCCGGCAATCGATAGCCCAATGTTTCCGCGCGAAACATTGAGCTTCCGCGTCAGTGAGCGCTGTTGTGTGAAGTAAGTAAGTAATAGAGTAGACTACATAATTTTTTTAACGGAGTATTTTACCATCCATAGTTTCAGCGTTGTAAATTAATCCATCGGAGC
>OX457038.1:554037-751537 GCA_949752735.1 Lumbricus terrestris | reverse complement strand
GCAAAGCACTATATCGTTACAAGTTAGCGTACTAAGCAATTCATTGCAACAACTAACGCAGCACAAACTACTAACTAAAGCATCATCATAAGTAACTGAGAGTTCATATAATTCAAAGTCATTCAAAAGTTCGAATCATATAAACTATAACACACGAAAAAAATTTTGGACACTCAACGTGTATACAAAAATGAGCCAAAATTTTAACATGTCATTGGCCAAAGCCAAACGAGACGAACGAGAACAGTGTCAACCACTGCAAGCTAACAGAGAACCTAATTTCCCCAACAAGAACCCCCAACAAGAACCCCCAACTGTTGAGTCATTCTTGAAAAAGGCGATGCAGCTTCCACCACTTTTTCTGGAAAGTGGCTGCTACACGCAGACAAGACACTCACTGAAGTGTTCTGTTCGAAACTTTCAATTGACGGACGTCCTTATTTGACAACTGTGACGACTTTATTTTTTTACTTTGGCAGTGACTGAACTGTTGTTTTCCTCTGACAACTGAGACGGACGGCTGAGAATATCCGGGAGGACATTTAACCTGCCCGGACGATGCCGAATGTCCAGATTGAACTGCTCCAGCTCCAAACTCCAACGCAAGAGCTTCATGTTTTTATTAGCCATCTGCCGGATGAACTGCAGAGGCTTGTGATCCGTGTACACAAGGACCAGTGCGGACCCGAAGTACACACTGAAGGCTCGTAACGCGACCATCAGTGCCAACGCCTCCTTCTCAATGGTTGAGTATCGAACCTCATGCGCGAGCAGCTTCCTGCTGATGTAGCAAATCGGATGTTCCAGTTCTTCGTGTATCTGAAACAAGCAGGCTCCCACACAGAATTGAGATGCGTCAACACCAACACAAAACTGTTTAGAAAAGTCAGGAGGTATAAGAATAGGTCGAGAAGCAAGACGAGATTTCAAATCCACAAAGGCACTCTCTGCTTCCTCATTCCATCGAAAAGGAATCCCTTTCTTCGTTAACGCCGTCAGCGGCAAAGCAATGTCAGAGTAATGAGGTAAATAACGCTTATAATACCCTGCAAGCCCAAGAAACGATTGCACCTGCTTCTTATTGCATGGCCTGGGAAACCGCAACACCGCTTCCACCTTCATTACCCGTGGCTGGACACCATCCACTCCAATGTGGTGACCCAAAAATCCACTTCAGCATTTGCAAATACACATTTAGCTAGATTCAAAGTCAAACATGCATCCGCAATCCTACTCAACACCTTCCTCAAGTGTATCAAATGATCCGACCATCCCAAACTGAAAATGATTATGTCATCCAGATATGCATCACAAAAATCATTCAATCCATTCAGAACTTTCGTAATTAATCTGGAAAATGAGGCAGGAGCGTTCTTCAAGCCAAAACTCATATATTTCCACTGATAATGACCCTTCGGGGTTACAAAAGCAGTCAACGGGACTGAATCAGGATGCATTGGAATCTGCCAATACCCTTTGGTCATATCCAATTTTGTCAAATAACGGGATTTTCCCAGTCGATCAATTAAGACCTCCACCCGGGGCATCGGAAATGGATCCGCTACGGATAACCCATTCAGTTTTCTGAAATCTGAACATAAGCGATCCGTACCGTCTGGCTTAGGAACCATAACGATCGGAGCCGCCCAAGGACTCTCGGACTCCTCAATAATCCCAGCCTTCAACAACTGTTCCACCTCTTTCTCCACCTTAGCCATCCTCTCAGGATTCAACCTATAAGGTGATTGTCGAACAGGACGAGCACCTTCGACCAACTCAATCCTATGTGACACCATGTTGGTTTTACCCGGTGACTTACTAAAGACATGTGCAAAGTCATGCAAAACATCACGTAATTCATCACGACATTCAGCAGACACATTACATTGTAAGACTTTATCCTCTAAAGTCAACTCAGTCACCTTCACATCCGTATCAACCAACAACACAGAAGCAATCACATCATCTTTCGATACATCATGCATCACATCCAAACGATCCACATATCGCTTCATCAAATTCACATGTACCACTCGTTCCGTTTTTCGTCTATCCGGCGTACATACCAAATAATCAACCGGACCCAGACGACGTAATACCACATAAGGTCCACAATACTTGGCCTGTAAGGGTTTACCCACCAATGGAATCAAAAGTAGCACCTTTTCACCTTCCTCAAAAGTCACAACCTTCGAATGTTTATCATAAATTTGCTTCGACTTAGCCTTAGCAACAACAGCATTCTCACCTGCCATGTGCAACCCAACACGCATACGCTCACGCAACTGCAAGACATATTCAATCACATTCTTTCCAGATACTTCATTTGCAACATCTTTTGACAACCATGCCTCTTTCATTAATTGAAGCATTCCACGCACATCGCGACCATACATTAAGTCAAAGGCAGAAAAGCCAGTACCCTGTACAGGAACTTCCCTATACGCAAACAAAATCCAAGGGAGCATGGTATCCCACGAACCCGGATATGTTTCAGCCAATGCCTTCAACATATCTTTCATAGTACGATGGAAGCGTTCACAGGACGCATTCGTCTGTGGTCTATAAGGACTAGTCTTCAATTGTACAATGCCACATTCATGCACAAACACCTGCATCAAATCAGACATGAACTCAGTCCCACAATCAGAAAGTAGTTCTTTCGGAAAACCGAACATCGTAAACACCTCACACAAACATTTCGCAACATCCTGGGCCGTATGCGTCTTTAAAGGAAATGCAAATGGGAAATGCGATGCTAAATCAATCACAGTCAAGATAAATCTGTTACCCGTTAAGGCACAAACACTTAACGGACCAACGATGTCCATCGCGAGACGTTCAAACACTTCTTGCATAACAGGCACACTAACCATAGGCGCTCTATAATTTCTGGTACCTTTACCCAACCGTTGACAAACATCACATGAACGACAGTACTCACGTACATCCTTATTCACCAGTGGCCACCAGAAATGCTTCAACAGTCTGTCTAAAGTCTTCTGTGTTCCCAAATGACCCGATGCTGGTATATCATGGGCCACATGCAACAATTGCATTCTCAACTGACGTGGAACCACAATCTGTGACACACCCATCTTAAATGGTGTTAACTTGTCGGCCCACCGACGTATCAACACACCTTCCACTAACTCATACGGTTGTACACGGTCATCGCCCTTCGATTTATTCTCCGCCAGCTCAAACATTGGAATCAAATCAGGACAACTTCTTTGCCTCTTAATTAATTCTGATCTCGGAATACAGACATCCTGCCAGTCAGTGTCAACAATTTCATTCGACTCGAATAAAGCGTCCAAGTCACCTTCGTCTAAATGCGCTTGATCATCAGACGTACACCTTAAATCATTTGTCAATAAATCCCGATCGACCGACTCTGCACTCTGACCCAGAATCGTCGGCTCCAAACGCGTCGGTTCACTGCACACAGCGGTCTCTGTCGCCTTGCGTTCCTCTGCATATTGTCTAGCTTGAGCTCTGGTTGTAATAGCCACATCCACAATATCACCCGAAAGCGCTACGTCATTACCAATAACCACGTGCACACCATTCATGGGAAAAGAACTCAGCGTACAACAGAGAATCTCGCCTTTCACAAATGCACATTCCACGTTCACTTTCACCAGAGGGCGCTCCATAATTTGACCAGAAATACCTCTCAGAAGGCGTGTCTCATTCAACTGCACAAAATCATGTTCATCCAACCATTCAGCCGATACTAAAGATTGAAGACAACCTGAGTCTCTCAGAAAAACACCATCCTTGCGTTCATTCAAATCATTAATGACACACCCATTCACACAGAAAGGAGCATACATTTTATCAACAGTTTCAATAGGCTTCTGAAAACTCTGTTCCTTAACAGGCGCCGACAAAGTTTGTACTAAACCCACGGGTTTCGGACCCCTCCAGTTTTCAATTTCAGGCCCCTCCTTTCGTTGTAATTTCCGACATTGGGACATTAAATGCCCAGGAATTCTGCAAAATGAACACGTGACCTGCTCTCCAAACCCCTCAACGTCATCATTTTTTCGATTTTGCTGCTTAAAGCCATACGTCCCTCTTTGAGGCGAACGCTTACTCCATTTTGACTCATGGCGTACACCTTCCTTGTACCCTGATCCCTGACGCTCCCACACGTCTTTCTTCTCACTATCGTCACATGAGAAGCGGTTTGTACGCTCAGAAAAACTCCTTTGGAATCCCCCAGCATAATTACTCGGCCCCTGTTTATACAAAACAGCGTATTCATCTGCCATACGTGCAGCACTCGCTACAGTCTCAGGACTTTTGTCCAAAAGCCACTTGTGTAGCCTACTTCTAGCGGCAACGCTTGTACAAATTGCTCCATCTGTATGACCTCTTTAAATTTAGCCAAATCATCCCACGAATTTGTACCCTCTACCCAACGTTGGAAAGGTATTTGCAATCGATACGCGTAATTTGCGAAAGTCTCCCGTGGTTCTTTTTTCAACCCCCGAAATTTCTTCCGATAGAACTCCGGTATCCGTTCATAAGCTGTGAGTAATGTGGATTTAACAACCTCATATTTCACACAATCCTCCAAAGACAAAGACGCAAATACATTTGCCGCCTTTCCTGAGAGTTGTGGCTGCAAAAGGGATGTCCATTTTTCCAACGGAATTTTATGCAAAGCCATTGCCTGTTCGAACGCCGCAAAATAGTGTTCAATATCCGAGGGGTCAAATTTAGGAACAAATTTCATTGCCGCCCCAAAACGAAAATCCTCCTTGTGCTGCACAGGACGATCTGGCACACCTCCTAATTCTAACGTCCGCAAGTCAATATCGCACTTCTGTTTGTCTACCTCCAAAGACATCCGTTTCTCCTCTATGTCAAATCTCCTTTTCGTCTCCTCAGCCTCAGCTTCCATTTTCATTTTCCTCTCCTCTGCCTCAGCTGCCATTCTCATTCTCTCTGTCTCTGCCTCAGCTTCCATCCTCAATTTCCTCTCCTCAGCCTCAGCTGCCATTCTCATTCTCTCTGTCTCTGCCTCCATTTTCTTCTCCTCTGCCTCAGCTGCCATTCTCAATTTCTCTTTCTCTACCTCCGCCGCCAGTCTCATTTTCTCTTTCTCTACCTCCCATTCAAATTCTCTGTCCTCCTTAAATTTCATACGCTCCAATTCAACGGCCTCTCTCTTCGCTTGTGCCCGAAGTTTCCATTCCTCACTTCCTTGTTTAGGCGACAACGCTTTTCTAGCCAACTTCATTAATTGAGGTTTCTTTAACCCTTTAACGTCCTCACCCAACGTCGCACAATATTTTCTCAATTCGTCCACCGGCAACTCCACTAACTCATCCCATTCCAGAAGAGTAACTTCCTCTGAGGACGCCATACTAGTCTACCTGCGCAGACCACGGAGACCAAAATTCTCCCCAAAATTCCCAATTCTCACGACAGTCCACTTCAAAACTGTCACAAATGCGAACAACGCACACAATTCCTGCCAACGCACGAAATTCAAATAGCCCAGGCCCCCAAAACGAAATGCGACACCGCAAAATTTCCGACAAATAGGCCTACGGCAAATTTCTCAAAATTCCGGCGAACTACACGGACCAAAAAATATCCGAAATTTCCCAACGGAATTTCACCCACAACATTCACCAAAAATACCCAAAATGAGCAAAAGCACGGAGGGCCCCCATTTGTAAGGTTCACGGCCGTCTACGAGGATGACTATCAAAAGATAAGGTCCCACTTTTTGTAAAATAAGATCGATTTATTCATACAAGCAATATTTACAGCTAATAACAAAGGTTACCGTCTAGTAGAACCAAAGTTGACAAAACCAGACGAAGCAGTACGGTTGACAGCACAGCAGACAACGGCTAACGAAGCCCAGGAAGACAGATGAACTGCCAGAACACCAACAGGGCGAGACGGCGACGTAGAAGACGGAACACACTCAACGAGAGACATCCAACCCACACGCCTCACACATCACCACAACCGCAGAACAGGGACGTTAGCCACGCAAGCAAAGGCTTATATAGGCAATGCCCAACCCTCAATACACCCACGCATCCCAAGACAGAAAGAGTACGGAAGAGTAGAAGGGCCGTAGACACCTAATGGCTACAATGTAATCTCATTAGGCTCTTTTGTTCAATAGAACTGTTTACACTTAATTTGGAGGAATGGACACAGGACGAAACATTTTGATTTCGATATTATGAAGAAATGGTACAATTAAAAAAATTTCTCTTGTACATATAGCAAGCTACTTAATAAATTATTCAAATCTTAAAATTGACAAATACTTTATTCAGCGTTGGTAGATGAGAACTGATGACCTGTCCTCTGGTTTACTTATTTTCATTTTCTTTTAATATATCTATACTACAAAGTGTTTTGGTTTGTTTTGTCCTTAGGTTAAAAACCAAAGAAAGTATGTGACATCGACTTTGATCAACCGCATCACGGAATTCTAGCACCAACCGTAACTCCTTGTCCAGAACACTTGCCTTTGTGAACCGAAATCAGAAAAGCCAAACCACACCTCGTTATTCCTGGCAGACTTGAAAGTCTGTGCTCCGGACGCTGTGATATTTACTGTGCTAGAGCCGAAACTTTGCAGAGTATCTGCTCCTAGGTTCAGGGCTGAAAGTGGTTTGGAAAAGGTGTCGGGTCGGACATTGGCAGACGAGCCGACGCTTTTGAGCCAAAAATTTCTGACAACCTTTTTTAGTCATTTGCCAAAAAATTTCTTAAATAAGACCATTTTACCTATTTTTGATATATCACAGCCTTTTTAAAAGTCGTTTGCCCACAATTTTTAAACACGCGACCCGGCTGAGACCCGGCGCCAGCAGGTCACGAAAATCAATGCCGAGTCACAGACCCCGACAGACCCGGCTCACTTTCTGCCCTGCATAGGTTTACAGTAAACATTGGACAATTATTGTATAATTATAGTTATGATATGTTTTCAGAAACAGAATTGAAACATTTATGCAAAAACACGTTTCAGAATTTGGTTGCAATGCAATGGGAAAGCAGTGCACTGGAAGCAACCGCAAGATTGCAGTGTTAGAGTGGCCTGTGGCATGAATGTCGAAAAGGCCGCATTAGCGAGTCTCTCTTTCACGATGCCATGCATGCACAATCCACCTGAAAGCCTCCTACAGAAGACCATGTATTGCATTTAACCACATAAAAATGCTGCTACAAGGTATGGTCTTGAAAGTGAGAATATAGCAGCTCAGCAACATTTGGCGAAGTTTTCTGATTTACATGTCAATCTCAAAATTGAAACCTGTTGATTTTTTAATTAATCCTATAACATACCCAATCCTGGTTGTACTCCAGACAGGCATGTTACGTGTAAGCCAGTATATTTTGTCTTGGCATCATCCATTTCAATTGAACTTACTCCAAATGTACTGTAGGACTTAAGTTTCAGCTTAAGGCTTTCATTGTGTGTGGCTAGATGTGCTTGTTCCATAGTTCCTTGCATTTAATTCTGTAGTAGCCTACTGTGGTGAAATCTTATTGGTCAAAGAATCAATTACCCCAATGAGCTTAGCAACTTTTACGCTTAAAGTTAGATAATAATAAAAATAATAATAATAATCTTCGTTTATTAACATTCAATCTGACAGACCGCAGAATGATTACAGATACAAGTTATACGAAATACGGGCAGCTTCGCTACACAACAGGCTCGGTAGCTTAACACTAATCGCCTAAGTGCTGGAACGCTGGAAATTCAGGGCATTATTTCTTTGAGACATAGAAAGCAAATCGCAGGAAGTGTATTCAGTCCGTGTTTCAATAGACTATTCGTACCATCGGTTTAACAAGAAGTGCCAGTTTCCTTGTTGTAGCTCAGGTCAAGCAGAACAGCGGCTGCTTCCAGGTCCCGTTTCTCTGTAATCTCAGTTTACACCGTTTGTGTCTGTCAATAACCTGCCTCAAACTTGATTGGCATAATTATGGCTGTAGGCCAAACAGAAGATCATTGGAACATAATCAATGTTCAGTTCGTCATCTGCTGGTTTACCTGTTAGCAATACAATAAGCGTACAGGCCCTAGTCTCTGTAAATTTCTCTTTTGAATCTGAAAGATGAACTAATCACAATGAATCTGCCATGTGCAAGTTACTACTGTCTTGTATAATTGCATGTTGTGTTGAATAAAATTTTCTGTATAAAAACTTTTTTATTGGCCTTTCCAACAGTTATTTTCTATGTCCTATCACCAAAGACCTTATTAATGCATGATAAAACTCTAATATCTTTGCTATCACTAGCCAAACCTCCCAACAACACAGCCTGCGGCCCTGCCAAAATGTCTTATTGATGCTTTCACCATCCAACCAACCCATTCCACCAATCCCCACCATGTAATAAATATAGCTTATTTTCAGACAGTCATATTATAAAGTGTCAACATTCAACAGTTTATTTTACTTGGAGCTTAAGGCCCACCACGAGATCGATAAAAGCACACTAAGCGTAAACCAGCATAGACAATTTTTGTAGTGTACGAATTGTTCATGAATGTTTACGTTTAGCATGCTTTATAAATCATGCGAGGGCCTTCAAATGAGCTGTAGTTGTCAAAATGTTAACGGCGATATCAAAATGCCGGTATAGTTAATCATGAAAGTAGAAATAATATAATAATAGGCTATATGATGCAACCCATCGGATCGGTGCATCGTTCCGTCGGCGGTGGCATACGTCCAATTTTTACAATACCGCGGTTTACACGCGTGGTATTAGTTAAAGGAAAGCGAATAGGCCTATGTTTTACTTTACTTCCCCTAGTACATCAATTCTGCAATTCGGTACCGAGTACAACGATGGCATATTAAAATTACTTTTAAAATATTATTGTCAACAACCATGCAACAGCAGCTTTTGCCCTACACGCAAAAAACGCGCGTAGCCCTGGCGCACGACGGGATAGCTTCGCCATGGTAACAGTTCCCGCGTGAAAAGGTCTATAAGCTTAGCACGTGAGTGTAATCATAATTATGTTGTGAAAGAAATAAATGACGATGCTGTTATAATTATGTAGCAACGTTAGAAATCATTGCTAATCAAGAAAAAATAGATAAGGTTCGTAAACTCAAAGAAAAATTTATATTTCTGGAATTTTTTCGCGTACGCCTTACCGGTGTCTGGCGTACCCCCAGGGGTACGCGTACCACAGTTTGAGAACCTCTGGTCTAGGTTAACTACGATAATTATTAAGGAGGAGGAGGATCCGCTTTGACCAGGGTCTATGGCAACAGAGGCCGTTATCCTGGACAGAAATTTGCTCGGCATATTACAGCACTTAGGAGCAAGGTACTTGACCAGTTTAATAGGATCAGGCTATCGTTGATATATTGCAGTTTATCTAAAATTATGGGTGTGTAACACTGTGTATAACCTACGTTCGTTGGCACGATAACGATCGATGAATGATGGACGGATTGATAGGATGGGTTTGGGATTAGATAAGACCGCCATTGTGGATGGGTGGATTCGAATAGGCCTACACGGACGAGTGCTTTGAATCGCTTCTTCGAGTCATGCATTTGACCTATGTATATAATATTTTATATATATGTATATACAGGGCTTAAAGTGTGCCTGGACGGTCATGGACGGCGTCCATGCACTTGTTTTAAAATCGGAACGCCGTCCTGCCACTTATTGGCCGAAAGCTTGAAAATTCAAGGGGCGTCCAGGCACTTCTTTTGGAAAGGTAAGGAGCGTCCAGGCACTCATTTTTCCACACTTTATGCACTGTGTATGTATATATATATTTGTTTGTATGTGCACTTGTTATAGCGCGCCCCTTCAAGCTCTCTCTTCTCAGAGGCGCTCCCGAATGCAGAGCGGACACTGCATCGGAGTTTCACGCCGAAGCGCTGAGCAATTGCGAGTGAAGGACTTACCCAAGTTCCTTACGCGGCGAGGTGGATTCGAACCTCGAACGTTCCGGCTTCAAGGCAACGACGCCACCACTACACCACCGCGCCCCACTATATATATATATATATATATATATATATATATATATATATATATATATATATATCCCTTCATTCGAATAATATTACGGCTCTCAAATCTCTATTATTGGCTTATTCTTTTTGTATGAATTATTTCTTTTTGTATTAATTATCTCTAGGAGTAATTACTATTATTATATTCCTATAATCATTACCGTATTTAATATTTTCCCCGAGGTGACTATATATATATATATATATATATATATATATATATATATATATATAATATTATTATATTATATATAAATTATGATTCCTAGATCGGGATTGCAAAAATTTGAGTGCGATGTTCTGGAATGGATATATAAGCATGTCTTCTCAGATGGTTTTTATAATTTCGTATTTTATTCAAGAATCCGGACGACAGACCGCAAATTGTCCATAATTAATAGGCAGAGTGCTGCAGAAGGCGACTGCATTGAAGCACTGATTCTGTTGTAAAATATTGTGGTTGCAAGGTAGACAAAACCAAACCTACTGCCACGGACGAAGACATGGGAAGCAGATCTCGAGGGACGTTCCCTCCTAAGTTTGTGGGGGACGGAGATGCTCATATCCCTCCAGTATTTCATAAATATCATTGTCAATTTATACAGTGCTATCCACTATCATTTCGACCAAATTCATTACTAAGGCAAGGTACTGGTAACAGAATGATGGTAGGCCCTACCATCAATAATAATTTTAAAATTATTTTTAGGACCACCCTAGTTTATACTCAAGAGCCTCAAGAGGCACTCCCGACTAAAGCGCGGACACTGAATCAGAGTTTCACTCCAAAGCTCATGAGCAATTATGAGTGAAGGACTTGCTGAGGGTCCCTATAAGCAGCGACGTGAGGTGGATTCGAACCACAGCCTTCCGGCTCCAAGGCACTTAACAGAACCCTACACCATCGCGCCCTATCCTTATCAGGCAGTTTGTGTAAACATGCCTCGAACTGCAACAACATTAAACTGCTGCGTGCAAATTGAAAGACGCTAAAAACAAGCATGTTGTTTCCTGCAGTCCCCCAGAAACATCATCATCCATGGTCATCATCATCATCCAGTGTTTAATCTAGACGTCTCTGGGGGGGAAGTTCCCCCCCAGGATTGACATTTCCCCCCCGAAAAATTTGACGAAATGATATTGGTTTTTATTATATATTTATACATAGTTACTGTTTTCATCATTGTTTTACATGAAGTGTTATAATATACCGTGATATTATTTATTATTATAAGATTATAATGACATTTACTACTATAATACCGGTAGCCTATATGATACTATCATGTTAAGATGACACCTTAAAATGCTGCCATTGCAATGTGGAAATTCAAAAATTTTCTAATGGGTCACTGAAAATGTACAGCTATTTTGTTAAGACGACACCTTAAAATGCTGCCATTGCAATATGGAAATTAAAAAAGTTTCTAATGGGCCACTGAAAAAGTACAGCTATTTTGTTAAGACGACACCTTAAAATGCTGCTATTGCAATGTGGAAATTCCAAAAGTTTCTAATGGGTCACTAAGAAAGTACAGCTATTTTGTTCAGACGACACCTTAAAATGCTGCCATTGCAATGTGGAAATTCAAAAATTTTCTAATGGGTCACTGAAAATGTACAGCTATTTTGTTAAGACGACACCTTAAAATGCTGCCATTGCAATATGGAAATTAAAAAAGTTTCTAATGGGCCACTGAAAAAGTACAGCTATTTTGTTAAGACGACACCTTAAAATGCTGCTATTGCAATGTGGAAATTCCAAAAGTTTCTAATGGGTCACTAAGAAAGTACAGCTATTTTGTTCAGACAACACCTTAAAATGCTGCCATTGCAATGTGGAAATTCAAAAAGTTTCTAATGGGCCACTGAAAAAGTACAGCTATTTTGTTAAGATGACACCTTAAAATGCTGCCATATTGCAATGCGGAAATTAAAAAAGTTTCTAATGGGCCACTGAAAAAGTACAGCTATTTTGTTAAGATGACACCTTAAAATGCTGCCATTGCAATGTGGAAATTCAAAAAGTTTCTGATGGGCAGGGGCGCATCCCCTCCCCATACCCTGCGCCCTCCCAGTCTCGGTGCTACACGCATCACGAGCGTCCTTCAGACGCTCAATGGTCCCCCCCGAAAACCTCAATTCCCCCCCCGAGAGGAGGGGGACTAGATTAAACACTGATCATCATCTATCGTCATCCTCACCATCCATCATCATCATCATTGTCATCATCATCACCACCACTACCACCACCACCACCACCACCACCAGAAGGAAAAATAAATTACGGTACAAAGAAGCAATAAATTAATGCGAAAGGGTATCTGGGTAGAGGGTATAATATTATAAGCAGGGTTTTAGAAAGACACAAATCAAGAAGACATAGTGTGCATAAAATATGACGATTGTTATTAGAATCATGATATCTTCATCTCATTAGACTTGTTTTAGATCAAAGCCTCTGACGAATCGAGAGAGAAAATCATCTACGACAAGAAAAACAAACTGTGCGCTCCAATCGCACGATGTCAAACGTCCTCCTATTTACATTGTTGTCAGAGATTAATAACTCTTCTGAACATATCGTATATATGGAAATGCAAAGAAATTTTAAAAATGGCAGGCCCGTTTAATAATCATGTGCAGCGTGTAGGCTATGTGCATGGGTCTGTCTTGTCTGTGTGTGGGTACAGAAATGTAACAATGTAAATCTGAAAATGGGTATGCACATTGGTGTGTGTGTGTGTGTGTGTGTGTGATCATCTATAAAGTGGAAGAAACAGTTAATACAGTACAACAAATACAACAGGTATCAAAAGTCAAGTGTTGTGGATGATATCCACAACAAGGTCTGTTGCCAGCTCTCTTCTAATTCATTCTTAAACCCACAGACATCTTAATTACCACCCAAGGAACGATTACCTCATCACAAACCCTCGCCTCATCCTTCATCACAAACCTTTGCCTCCTTCATCACAAACCTTTTCCTCCTCCTTCATCACAAACCTTTTCCTCCTCCTTCATCACAAACCCTCGCTTCATCCTTCATCACAAACCCTTGCCTCATCTTTCATCACAAACCCTCGCTTCCTCCTTCATCACAAACCTTTGCCTCATCCTTCATCACAAACCTTTTCCTCCTCCATCACAAACCCTCGCCTCATCCTTCATCACAAACCTTTTCCTCCTCCTTCATCACAAACCTTTGCCTCATCTTTCATCACAAACCCTCGCTTCCTCCTTCATCACAAACCTTTTCCTCCTCCTTCATCACAAACCCTCGCCTTATCCGAGGGTTTGTCATCCTTCATGACAAACCCTCGTCTCCTCCTTCATCACAAACCCCATCACAAACCCTCGCCTCATCCTTCATCACAAACCTTTGCCTCCCCCTTCATCACAAACCTTTGCCTCCCCCTTCATCACAAACCCTCGCCTCATCTTTCATCACAAACCCTTGCCTCATCCTTCATCACAAACCCTCTCCTCCTTCTTCATCACAAACCTTTGCCTCCTCCTTCATCACAAACCATCACCTCAACTTTCATCACAAACCCTCGCTTCCTCCTTCATCACAAACCCTCGCTTCCTCCATCATCACAAACCCTCGCTTCCTCCTTCATCACAAACCTTTGCCTCCTCCTTCATCACAAACCATCACCTCAACTTTCATCACAAACCCTCGCTTCCTCCTTCATCACAAACCCTCGCTTCCTCCTTCATCACAAACCTTCGCCTCCTCCTTCATCACAAACCCTCGCTTCCTCCTTCATCACAAACCTTCGCCTCCTCCTTCATCACAAACCCTCACTTCCTCCTTCATCACAAACCCTCGCTTCCTCCATCATCACAAACCCTCGCTTCCTCCTTCATCACAAACCTTTGCCTCCTCCTTCATCACAAACCATCACCTCAACTTTCATCACAAACCCTCGCTTCCTCCTTCATCACAAACCCTCGCTTCCTCCTTCATCACAAACCTTCGCCTCCTCCTTCATCACAAACCCTCGCTTCCTCCTTCATCACAAACCTTCGCCTCCTCCTTCATCACAAACCCTCACTTCCTCCTTCATCACAAACCCTCGCTTCCTCCTTCATCACAAACCTTCGCCTCCTCCTTCATCACAAACCCTCTCCTCCTTCTTCATCACAAACCCTCGCTTCCTCCTTCATCACAAACCTTCGCCTCCTCCTTCATCACAAACCCTCGCTTCCTCCTTCATCACAAACCTTCGCCTCCTCCTTCATCACAAACCCTCGCTTCCTCCTTCATCACAAACCCTCGCTTCCTCCTTCATCACAAACCCTCGCTTCCTCCTTCATCACAAACCTTCGCCTCCTCCTTCATCACAAACCCTCGCTTCCTCCTTCATCACAAACCCTCGCATCATCCTTCATCACAAACCCTTGCTTCCTCCTTCATCACAAACCCTCGCTTCCTCCTTCATCACAAACCATCACCTCAACTTTCATCACAAACCCTCGCTTCCTCCTTCATCACAAACCCTCGCTTCCTCCTTCATCACAAACCTTCGCCTCCTCCTTCATCACAAACCCTCGCTTCCTCCTTCATCACATACCTTCGCCTCCTCCTTCATCACAAACCCTCACTTCCTCCTTCATCACAAACCCTCGCTTCCTCCTTCATCACAAACCTTCGCCTCCTCCTTCATCACAAACCCTCGCTTCCTCCTTCATCACAAACCCTCGCTTCCTCCTTCATCACAAACCCTCACTTCCTCCTTCATCACAAACCCTCGCTTCCTCCTTCATCACAAACCTTCGCCTCCTCCTTCATCACAAACCCTCGCTTCCTCCTTCATCACAAACCTTCGCCTCCTCCTTCATCACAAACCCTCGCTTCCTCCTTCATCACAAACCCTCGCATCATCCTTCATCACAAACCCTTGCTTCCTCCTTCATCACAAACCCTCGCTTCCTCCTTCAACACAAACCATCACCTCAACTTTCATCACAAACCCTCGCTTCCTCCTTCATCACAAACCCTCGCTTCCTCCTTCATCACAAACCTTCGCCTCCTCCTTCATCACAAACCCTCGCTTCCTCCTTCATCACAAACCTTCGCCTCCTCCTTCATCACAAACCCTCACTTCCTCCTTCATCACAAACCCTCGCTTCCTCCTTCATCACAAACCCTCGCTTCCTCCTTCAACACAAACCATCACCTCAACTTTCATCACAAACCCTCGCTTCCTCCTTCATCACAAACCCTCGCTTCCTCCTTCATCACAAACCTTCGCCTCCTCCTTCATCACAAACCCTCGCTTCCTCCTTCATCACAAACCTTCGCCTCCTCCTTCATCACAAACCCTCGCATCATCCTTCATCACAAACCCTCACTTCCTCCTTCATCACAAACCCTCGCTTCCTCCTTCATCACAAACCTTCGCCTCCTCCTTCATCACAAACCCTCGCTTCCTCCTTCATCACAAACCTTCGCCTCCTCCTTCATCACAAACCCTCGCTTCCTCCTTCATCACAAACCCTCGCTTCCTCCTTCATCACAAACCCTCGCATCATCCTTCATCACAAACCTTCGTCTCCTCCTTCATCACAAACCCTCGCATCATCCTTCATCACAAACCCTCGCATCATCCTTCATCACAAACCCTCGCATCATCCTTCATCACAAACCCTCGCATCATCCTTCATGCTTTAAGTCTTTGATGATCATCTTTAATCTAAGTGTACATAAAATTTGAGCCTATTTTATGACAACATCTATACAATTTGAAACAAGTGTTTCTAAAATGTGTTCTGTCCGTCCTATCTTCGGCTTGAAATCAGAAACGTCCGCAGCCTAAACCCATGCACATGATGATGATGCATTACTAGAAAAGTCAATAACTCAGCTTAAAAAACAACGAAATGATAATAAATACAATTGACATCATCATCCGTATAATAATAATAATAATAATAATAATACTAATAATAATAATAATAACGCACGAGCAATCATTAGACATAGATAGACTACAATAATTATCTTTTCCCATGGCACAGCATCCGCAGTCTGACGAAGAATCCTCCTCACTCTTCTCCTCATACACACGAAGCAGATCTTCTGATATCAGAAAAATAACACATGAACCAAAAAGGAGGAGGAGGAGGAGGAGGAGGAGGAAGAAGAAAAGGAAGGGTACATCTGCTGAAGAGATTTTGAAACAAAAAGAATGAACAACTCAGCGGAATTCACACTTTTCACTTTGAAGGCACGGTTGGATGAATGGATGACTGCAGCAGCAGCAGCAGCAGCAGCAGCAGCAGCAGCAGCAGCAGCAGCAGCAGCAGCAGCAGCAGCAGCAGCAGCCAATCTGCTCAGCAGGTAGCAAAGCATGAAAGGATGACTGGTGCCATCTGTTCTCCAGACGAGATGAGTCTGATGATGACAGACGATTAATGCCCTGACAGTTACAACAGGCAACAGCTCATCAAATAACATGTAGGCCTACCAATGTCTTCAACACATCAAGAATTTTTATTATTATTATTATTACTAGGCCTATTATTATTATCACATAAATTTCTTATGTGCACAAGGTCACAGCAAAATGTGAATTATTATTATTATACATATTATTATAAAAATTTCTTACGCGCATATATTATTATATAAATTTCGCGCATATATTATTATATCAATTTCTTACACAGAAATGTGAATTATCATTATTATTATTATTACATAAATTTCTTAAACGCGCAAAGTCACACCGAAATGTGAATTATTATTATTGCAGAGTTGCTCTCATCTGATGACAAGAAAGTCGTTCTTACTCAGCAGGATTCAAAATCATCAAGATATGTCCTCAGGCCTTAAAGACTCAAAGTTACGGGCAGATCAGGTTCTCTCCCCCTCCCCTCCCCTCTCCCCACTCCTATGCATCTTCATTTATATGCTAACTAAAAAAATATTAGCATCGATAAATAACTGAAGTCAATAATCACCAAGTATCAGTTCTTTAACCATTTAACGACCAGCTACATATATATATATATATATATATATATATATAATTATAATAATATTATATATATATATGCTTTCCATGCATTTTAATACACGCCGGTCATTAAAGAGTTAACTGTTGTTAACCTAATCTCTGCTGTTTATAAAACAAACGAAATGATGCAATTAGAAAATCTACCAAACTGTATCTACATATATTTAGCCAACAGTATTACATCAATCCAACCAGTATCCTAATTTCATAGAGGTATAATAGAATGTACAATAATAAGATTCTTTGAAAAAGCACTGAATAACCCAACACATACAATGACAAAAGCAGAACGCAGATCAACAGAATCAGAGAAAGAGAGGCAGAGAAAAATAAGTCAAACAAAATGTTGATTTAAGGGACACCCATAAAAGCCAATCTTTGATCCTCCTAAAGAAGTATCACCTGATTTTCAGCAGAGGGAGGAAGGGAGGGAGGAGGATTAGGAGGAGCCAACCTCAAATCCTCCCACTTGCTCTCCCCTCCCCACTCCACCTCAGCCAGACACATCATCTTAACCACCATCAACCTATCACATCCACAAAGACAGATGCACAGCAACTGTAAGCCTTCTCTTAGGCTACTTATAATACATTATTTTGTACAATAATAGTAATAGTAAAAATAATAACATGATAACATGATAACATAATAATTGTCCATCGCAACAATTTGCATCGATCAGAAGAATCGAACTCTGTTAACAGAGAGATCTTCTGTCGACTTCTTTCGTTCCGTTCCTCCTCAAAAACAACGTTTCAATCAAATGCAGGATTGCACATCATCGAATAATAAGAGAGAGGAGGAACGCAACGAGCAATGCTCCTCCTCCTCCGCTTCTTCCGATGATGATGATGACGATGATAACGATGACGACAATGGGTGATCTGTACAGAGTGACCACCAACGACGACATATAGCTTTACTGATGAAGCTTTCATCTTCATCTTCATCATCAGCTGCCGCCATCTGTCGTCAACAGATGTCACGTGGTCTCTTCTTCTTCTTCTTCTTCTTCTTCTTCTCAGACGGCAGATATAACGTTGTCCTCAGATTCATCGTCGTCACATACATCAGCCGTCGTCGTTGTCGTCGTCACTACAATGTAATGAAAACAGCATAACTCATATTAATAGCAGATCGTCCACTCCTCCTCCTCTTCCTGTTGCCTCCTCCTCCTCCTCTTCTTCCTGTTGCCTCCTCCTCCTCCTCCTCCTCTTCCTGTAGCCTCCTCCTCCTCCTCTTCTTCCTGTTGCCTCCTCCTCCTCCTCCTCTTCCTGTTGCCTCCTCCTCCTCCTCTTCTTCCTGTTGCCTCCTCCTCCTCCTCCTCCTCCTCTTCTTCCTGTTGCCTCCTCCTCCTCCTCCTCTTCCTGTTGCCTCCTCCTCCTCCTCCTCCTCTTCCTGTTGCCTCCTCCTCCTCCTCCTCTTTTTCCAGTTGCCTCCTCCTCCTCCTCTTCTTCCTGTTGCCTCGGTTTGACCTCCCAGGATTTTGACCTGGCACCGGAACGAAAATGGCGGCTCTGGCTATTGTGGACTTTGACGTGAATAATAGTCGGGTCAATCTACGAAATAACTTCGGTGAACCCCAAAAAATTGCAAGAAAGCGTTTTATGACGATTTTGCAAATGTGACACTGCAAGAAAACTAAAATGGCAGCGATCGAAAGCGTTTCCGAGGAGTTCGTCAAGGGAGCTTTTGGGTTCGTGACAAGCGGAAGTGTCTCGGAAATGGATGGATCTTGCGGAGGAGTAGGCGGAGGAGAAGCGGAACGGGGTAGAAGGCGAATGGAATCCATCCTCCGCAATCGCATCCTCCGCCAACCCACCTATATCATCACCAGCATCATCTCCATCACAGCATGATATCAAACGGCGCTGGAGAGGGGTTCATACCAGATCTCGGGGTCAGTCCATCGAACAAAATGTGCATAGGGCCGGCGCTGGAACGAACGGCGGCATCAAAGGTCACCAGGGGCATTCAACATCGTCCCTCTACAGAAGCCACGCTTTCGATCGCTGCCATTTTAGTTTTCTTGCAGTGTCACATTTGCAAAGTTGATTCCATTGCTTTCCGTGACCTCAAAAACGCTAAGTTTGAGTCCGAATTCATGTTTCCATTGCATACATCACTTCACTTATAGCAATTTCAACATTATGTCCCCCATTTTTTCTGCCATTTTGGTTTTCTTCCAGTGCTACATACGTGTCTTTGATCCCATTGCATGCCTAGAACCGAAACATCTTAATATAAATTACAAAATCGTGTTCATATCACACAATACCCGACTTAGATCTACAGGTTTTTAAGGAATAGGCCGCCATTTTGGCCGCCATCTTGCTTTCCCATGCAATCGATATAAATCAGGCTTACTAACCGCGATTTTCGTTCTCAGAAGGGTCAAATTAGTATAGGAAAGCATGTTATCAAATTGTTACATGATCTGCTTCTAACAGTATCATTTCCAGATTCCATGCCTTGTCCAATTAGCGGCCATCTTTTTTCCCGCCAAAATTAGACCACTTGCCGTGGTCCAATTTCTTGTAACTTTTAGTATGTTCAACACCAGACCCAAGATACCAGAAAATCATCATAAGACGCCTTCTTACAATTTTGGGGATCATTTCGTAGATTGACCCGACTATACAACCTTTTGAAGCAAATATAGGCCATCATTTTGGCCGCCATCTTGTTCTACCATTCAACCGCTAAAAATTAAGCTTTCTAACCACGATATTCGTTTTCAGGAGGGTCGAATTAGTCTAGAAAAGCATGTTAGCAAATTATTACAAGATTTGCTTCCAACAGTACCATTTCCAGATTCCATGCCTATTCCAAGTGGCGGCCATCTTTTTTCCCCGCCAAACTTAGACCACTTGCCGTGGTCCGATTTCTTGAACTTTTAGTATGTTCATCACCAGACCCAAGATACCAGAAAATCATCATAAGACGCCTTGTTGCAATTTTTGGGGGTCATGTCGTAGATTGACCCGACTGTCTCCTTGACGTGGCTTTTGAGAGAGCTGAGAAATTTTCTAAGATTTACATTACATTACATTACACTTTTCCTCCTTCTTCTCAGTCAATTACAGAAACTCAGTCCTTGTAGGAACTTCATAAGCAATTACATCGATGAAACTGAGATCAACAAATGATTAGACAAGCGAGTAGTATATTAGGATAGACATGGGAAAATCCTAGTTGCCTTACTCAATCGCGTCCTAAGCAGATCACTTGCTGCCTGCCACAACCCCCTCAGGGCCCTCACCCTATATATTAAGACGACTGAATAGATGGCGACTGATCATCAGACCCACTCCTCATCACCTGGATGCTGCTGCTGCTGCTGCTGCTGGTGCAGCACCTGACCCGGTGGTCTGAGCGGAGATGAACTGGTTCGTCTATGAGTTGTTCTTCTTCTTCCTCGCCGCACATCCTCCTCCTCCTCCTCATCCTCCTCTTCCTTCAGTGACGTCGCTTCTGAGTCTCTGCTCCTCACTGATGATCTCTCCTTCACTTCAGAAGATCTCTCCTTCACTTCAGAATCCTTTGTAGCGACTTTCGGACGAGAGGAATTCTGGCCTGAAACTAAAAGCAGGTTGTTCTGCTGAACAAAATCAATGTCGTTGCTCTGCTCTCTAAATTGCTTCATCAACAATGTGCAGAACTTATTATCATTATCATTCTTATTATTCCTATTATTATTATTGACTTTTTATATAGCGCACCTTCAAGATATCTACTCAGAAGCGCTCCCAGTTCAACAATGGCTAGATAAGGCAGTTTTCACAGCTCGAGGATACGTGTACCCTAAAAGATAATACGTTAAAATACGCACATACCTTTAAAAAAATGCAATACGCGCATGGTACGTACCATAAAAAATTTATTTCTGGATTACTCAGCGACCCATAGTCTACATATAATCTGACGTCAACAGCATGCACCATAGAAACCCGATACTTCCGGTAGTGTAGCAGAAATTTAATTCGATAAATTCTTCGGTTATAAAAAGTTTAATGCATATTGTACTGTTTCTGATGAGAGCCAAGTACACGTCACTGGTTTGCAAATTTCTACACTCCTTGGGTATTGCCCAAGGAGTCAATGACACTGACGGTGAGATTGACGATTCCGAGTCAGATTCTGAGAGTAGCAGTTCAGATTAATGTACATTAAGTCATGTAGCAGTTGTTCAACTGTTCAACCTTTCCTTGGAGTTAGACTTTGAAGTGCTGCAGTAGAGCTGAGCCGACTGACTGACAGTAGTGCATTAAGTGCAATGCATGCTGGATAAACATAGACGTGCAATATAGCATGCAGAAATTTACTACGCTGTATACTGGGTTGTGATTGTTTGCTTAAATTAAATTAGAACATTCTTATAATGAGCAATGCCGTGGTTAACGTATTTGTTTATTGTTTACGTACCCTAAAATAGGGTACGTTAAAAACGTATGTACCTTTCACAAAATAGAATGCGTATGGTACGTACCCTCAAGCTTTGGAAGTTTTTAAGTGAAGAAGAAACATAGTGGCGTGACCTCTAGAGTCTAGGCACAATACGGAGTGCAACAGGGAGCCTATTCCAGGTTATAGTGCCAGTCACTGAGAAAGAGTGCTGCTGTATTATAGCAGTTCGACAGCGAGGCGTCAAGAGTTCAGCTTGATCAGCTGATCGGAGGTCAGATCGCCGCTGAACACCAGAGATGGCCAGATGAAACAGAAGAGTTCCTGTAGGCATAGGTGCAATCACGTCCTAAAAGTTGGGGGGACCATAATGAATCACGTCCTAAATGTTGGGGGGATCATAATAATAAAGCTAGGGGACCACTCAAAAGTTGAAGGGGACGCGTCCCGTGGGTCCCATAGGGTGGTTGCGCCTATGCCTGTAGGTACATGGGAGCTAGACCCTCCATGCAGCGCCAGACTAGTGCAGAAACCCTATAAGTGATCCGCTGTGGAATTAGAAGCCAGTGGTGGACATTCCGCATGTCCTCCATGACTTGGTCAAATTTAGGGATGTGACCAATAAGATGTGCGGCTGGAGGCAGAACCCGGTCAAGACACCCAATCCGGATCGCCGGAAGCCCGACATAGAGTGCACTACAATAGTCGAGGCGAGAAACCACAAAGGCATGGGCAAGAGTGGCCGCAGCAGTAGGGTCAGAGATCGAGATACCACCCTAAGCTGACGTAGTTGGTAGTAGCAATCACGACAAAGTAGATTTATGTGTTTCGAGAACGTCAGCTCCTGGTCCAATGTGAAACCAAGGTCTCGAACAGTGGAGGCAAATGTAATCTCAGGAAACTCAAGACTTAAAGCCTCCAAGTTAAGTTTTTCCAATCTGTTGGCGAGTGCCGAGCAATATGTATTGGGTCTTGTTTGGGTTTAGTCGTAATCGGTTGGAAGACATCCAAGTTTCTAAGGTCTGCATGGCAAGGTTTATTGCCTGAACCGCTGTAGCAGACGCCAGACAGTGAACATATGCCAGAAAGTCGTCTGCATAAGATTGACTCAAGACAGAGTCAGCTGTCAGGAGAGGGCCAAGGTCTGCAGTATAGATTATGTAAAGTAAAGGACCCAGAACAGAACCCTGTGGCAAACCAAATGGAGCAGAAGTCCAAGGCGACCTTGCAGATCCACAAGTCACAATGAAAGAACGGTCCTGGAGATAGGAGGTAAGCCAAGCACGAAAGTTTCCAGAGAGGCCAAAAGACGTAGAAAGCCGCTCCAGGAGAATATCATGGTCCACAGTATCAAATGCAGCACTTACATCAAACAGTACCAAAAGGGTAACAGGTCTGTGACTTGTCAATGGCCCATTGATGTATGAAAGGCGCCCAAGTGGGAGTCCCCGTAGAGTGGCCTTTCCGAAAACCTGATTGGAAGATTGGTAGGAGGTTATTGCTATCAAGGTAGAGGGTGAGTTGAGCAGCTACAATCTTTTCAATAATTTTAGAAAGAAATGCTATATTTGCTATTGGTCTAAAATTACTTGGGTCTTCCATGTCAAGACCCTCACACTTAAGCACTGGGACCAGGATTGACCTTTCCTGTGATACAGGAAGGATGCCTTCACGGAAGGAACTGTTGCAGAGTACTGTTAAAAATGGAAGCAAAATATCAACGAAATCCTGAAGGATGAACGTAGGAAGCGGGTTCAAATCTCATGTTTTGTGTGCAGAATCTGAGATGAGGCAACGTAGTTGTTGACTTGTGACTGGTTCAAGGGCAGAGATCTCACATTCAGTTGACGGAAAGGTCGGTGGAGAGTAGTCAGCTGTAGCGTCACGGATGGAAACAACTTTCGAAGTGAATGCTTTCAAGAAGGCATCTGGTGAAAAGAGAGGAGAAGTTGAGCGTCGACTTGATCGGGAACGTCCGAATTGAAACTTAGACACAATGGCAGGTCTATTTTCTGGTGAAATGTAACCTCTCCATTTAAAAGTGGATCATCTGATCTAATGCCTTTCATTCCTTAATCTAACACTTCTGGTAAACTAGTACTCGAACCCGCCCCTCCACTGATTAATACATCTGAAAAACACTCCAGTTAGGTTCTACTGGCAAATCTCTAGCAATTGAAAATGTGCATTAAAGATGGCTCAACGGAGATAAGTCACTATGACTAAATCTCTTGTATGTATGTATGTATGTGCACTTGTTATAGCGCCCCTTCAAGCTCTCTACTCAGAGGCGCTCCCGACTGCAGAGCGGACACTGCATCGGAGTTTCACGCCGAAGCGCTGAGCAATTGCGAGTGAAAGACTTGCCCAAGGTTCCTACGCTGCGACTTGGTGGATTCGAACCTCGAACCTTCTGGCTTCAAGGCAATGACGCCACCACTATACAACCGCGCCCCACAAATTGTAATTGAGAATGTACATGAAAGATGGCTCAATGGAGAGAAGTCACTATAACTAAATCTCTTGTAATTGAAAACGACTCATGTGCTCACCAGTAGGAGCACAGTATGCTCGGCTGCTCTGACCCGCCGTTGTCTTCGATGACTGCGATAGATCAGACATGCTGCTGCTGACGTAAAATATCGACCGTGACTGTTGCTTCAACGTCCCACCATCGGCAGCAGCAGCAGCAGCGGCTGCGGCTGTGGTGGCTGTGGTGGCGGATGAACGCCCGAATGACTGGGTGCTGGTCTGTCGCATGGACGACACCCTAGGTCTCGGTTTTGCCAAAGACGGAGAACCAGTCGATCCAACGGAGCTTGTGCTGTTGCTGTCACAATTGGACGATGAATTGTGACCAGAGTCGGACTCGCTTCGCTTTGGTCGGTAGTTATTCGTCCCCTGCTGCAGAAGCACCAATCGTCTGCCTGCACCGCTTCCGATGCTGCTCGTTGGACTGTTCGACGCAGATCCACCGCCCACCACCATCCGATCTACACACACACGCGCACACACATACACACACACACACATATACGCACCGTGCGACCGATCTCAGATTCTGCAGTCATAGCAACAAAAAGAGTTAGACAAACTTAAGAGGTTGCACAGCACTTCGGCAATGATCTGTTCATGGACACCCCTACAGATCTTTCCCGGTGCTAGGACAAAATGTCCCGGACAAAAAGTCCCCGGACAAAATGTCCCTGGAGAAAAAGCCCCCGGATAAAATGTTCCCGGACAAAAAGTTCCAGGACAAAAAGATCCAAGATAAAATGTCCCTGGATAAAATGTCCCTGGATAAATTGTCCCTGGACAAAAAATCCCCGAATAAAGATGTTCCAAGACAAAAGTCCCTAGACAAACAGTCGCTTTAAAGAACATAAAATCGCACAACGTTCTTTCACGAGTCCCTCTGTATTTTGACAGCAGTGATTTGTGTAAAAAAAGATTTATTGTCAGTATTATTAGATGCTTCTCCATATGTTTTAATCTAAAGTTATTCCGATCAAACAAATGGCAACAAAAATAGCGATTACAAAAGAAAAGACAATGACTGTAATTAGTAATTTGGAGATGAGTGAAGAAAGACCGTCTTGCCTTTTGCCGCAAGGGTTGGTCTGCGTTCTGGTCCTGTCGTCTGGTTGGGTCCAAGAACTGAGGAGCTCTCTGGTGATAGAAGAAGCACGGAAGAGGAGGAGGAGTTGGAAGAGGAATGAGTCGTCGTGAGAATCATTGCCTGGTTGTTTGCACTTAAGCAGCCAGGCTTCACGGTCTGCTGACCACCGCCGCTGCCACCAGACAACGTCACAGTTGACAGAACATGATGCTGATGACGTTGCTGCTGCTGCTGCTTCCGGTTATCAAGCGGTCTCACTCGGTCCGTCAATTGGAGCAGCTTATGAACAGCATCTGGAGAATCCGCTCCTGGTGGGACGAACAATAAATATCCGGGAAACCTCAGACAATACAACTATTACAATGGATAGCATTGGATGCACTAACCATTCACAACAATCACAACTCTTCATGATGACTACTAAAATGATGACTACTAAAATAACTGATTACTAAAATAACTGATTACTGAAATAACTGATTACTGAAAGGCTATATCTACCGGTAAATAGTTGATCAGCTGTATTGAACTGATATCACCCCAGCACATCAAATTATATTGAATGTCAAAACCACACAAAAGCACGTTTTATAGAAACGTCTGCAACTGCATTGTAAATAAGACACAATCTTAGTGCACAGCACAAGCATCCGTAAACCCTAGCTACCTACGAGTGGCATTGATTACGAAACCAGATCCACTTCACGATCCTATCTGAGTCTTGTAAAATACCTAATCACCATGGGCATTGGGCACTGGATATGCAACGACTATATTGCTTCCTCTTCCTTTCATGTTGATCAAAAACGAAAGTGATCACTTAGTGAGAAACGACAATTACCGAACTTTGGTCCGAGACCAATGGCCGTCGTCGTCTGTTTTGTGAGGGTAACAGGGTGATTGTTGGTGCAGCCTCCTGCTTCCTGCTTCCTGGCCAGAAATCCAAAGGCAACTGAAAAAGAAAAGGAGTTTTTGATTGAACTGTTGTCATAGAAGTGCAAACTTTAACCTTTTTTTCCCAGCTCGCAAAGTAAACAGTTTAGGTCATGGAGCATAAGCAAGTGTAAACAACATATTTATATCATATCTAAGCATTTTTCAAAGTCAGCCTAAACAAATTTGTGATTGCAAGTGTTATTTATGAGGAATAGAAAGTATGGAGAAAAGTTAGGACAGAAGAGGAGTGTGTTGAAAGAATTGGTTGGATTATGAATAGCTGGCATATATTGGAGGATTGAGACAATTGAAGTGTGTTGTGAGTGTGATAGGACAAAGTACTAGATTCGTTCCGCTAATTTAAGCCAGTGCAGTGATTTAAGGAGAGGAGTGATGTGGCAGAGTTTTTTAGTGATGATCTTCTCCATTGTATAGATGTCTAGCAAGGGTGGTTCAACGCCTGACCTGATGGTTCGCATTGGTTGGACATATCAGCGAGGACGGCTTCATCCTCGATGGTCTTGTACGTGGTGAGGTAGGCCCTCACCCGCCTCACCATCTGCGTCTCCTCATAGATCTTGCGCGGATTCGTCTGCATTGTTCCACTCAGCTTCTTTCGCATCAGAGCTGCAGCCGACGCATTGATGCTGATGTTCACATCCTGCACCAACACAAGACTTACCATCATGGTCAAGACACAGACAGACACACACAGACAGACACACAGACAGACACACAGACAGACACACAGACAGACACACACAGAGATACTCAAAGGCTGACATAAAAAGGCAACCGGCAGAAATTATCAACTGGATCCACATTTATTGCAAAACCTTTGGATTTACTGTACATGACGTGTCCTAAATGCTCATATATATATATATATATATATATTCATTGTTACGATTATAAAGTGGATGGGGGTGGGGAGTTAGGGTAAGGGCAACATTTTCGCACAAAGAGCAGAGGATGAGACCTGGAAGTGGGATCGCTCGTCCAAAGGTCAACTCAGCCTTTCATTCGTCAGATGGTGTGCTGCTGCTGGTGAAGTGATCACAGGACGCGATGAGAGACGCCTTGCATGGCTGCCAAACAGTTAAATTCGACTTCTATAATAACCTGCGCTCATCCGTTCAAACCATCGCATGCAATCAAACTTCGTTCATGACAGTTTCAAATAGTAAATGAAGACAATTATAACTGAGTAGGCTGGCAAACAGAACCAGATACAACCACACCCTCCCTCTCGCTGTCCGCCTCTCCCTCCCCCACTTCCTTCCTCTTTCCCTCTTCCCATCCTTCTAACACAATCAGAGGGGACGGGGTGACTTACCGAGTAGGCTGGTGCCATGCTGCAGATGTGTCGCACTTCCTTCGCAATCATTCGCAGCTTCTCAAAATTAATGAGACCATCAACGAGGGAATCATTTCCGAGATGGATGAACGTCAGATCTTTCTTCACAAGCGGAAAAAATGGAATCTAGAAACGAAGAGCAGAAAAGGTTGTCAGTGCAACAGACAACCATCTATTCCAAGGCAACAGAGAACCATCTATTCCAAGACAACAGAGAACCATCTATTCCAAGACAACAGAGAACCATCTGCTTCAAGGCAACAGAGAACCATTTGCCTCAAGGCAACAGAGAACCATTTGCCTCAAGGCAACAGAGAACCATTTGCTTCAAGGCAACAGAGAACCATTTGCTTCAAGGCAACAGAGAACCATTTGCTTCAAGGCAACAGAGAACCATTTGCCTCAAGGCAACAGAGAACCATTTGCTTCAAGGCAACAGAGAACCATTTGCTTCAAGGCAACAGAAAACCATCTATTTCAAGGCAACAGAGAACCATCTATTCCAAGGCAACAGAGAACCATCTGCTTCAAGGCAACAGAGAACCATTTGCTTCAAGGCAACAGACAACCATCTGCCTCAAGGCAACAGAGAACCATTTGCCTCAAGGCAACAGAGAACCATTTACTTCAAGGCAACAGAGAACCATTTGCTTCAAGGCAACAGAAAACCATCTATTTCAAGGCAACAGAGAACCATCTGCCTCAAGGCAACAGAGAACCATCTGCCTCAAGGCAACAGAGAAACATTTGCTTCAAGGCAACAGAGAACCATTTGCTTCAAGGCAACAGAGAACCATCTATTCCAAGGCAACAGAGAACCATCTATTCCAAGGCAACAGAGAACCATCTATTCCAAGGCAACAGAGAACCATCTGCCTCAAGGCAACAGAGAACCATTTGCTTTAAGGCAACAGAGAACCATCTATTCCAAGGCAACAGAAAACCATCTATTCCAAGGCAACAGAGAACCATTTGCTTCAAGGCAACAGAGAACCATTTGCTTCAAGGCAACAGAGAACCATTTGCTTCAAGGCAACAGAAAATCATCTATTTCAAGGCAACAGAGAACCATCTGCCTCAAGGCAACAGAAAACCATCAATTCCAAGGCAACAGAGAACCATCTATTCCAAGGCAACAGAGAACCATCTGCCTCAAGGCAACAGAGAACCATTTGCTTTAAGGCAACAGAGAACCATCTATTCCAAGGCAACAGAAAACCATCTATTCCAAGGCAACAGAGAACCATTTGCTTCAAGGCAACAGAGAACCATCTATTCCAAGGCAACAGACAACCATCTATTCCAGGGCAACAGAGAACCGCCTATTCTAAGGCAACAGAGAACCATCTGCCTCAAGGCAACAGAGAACCGCCTAGTCTAAGGCAACAGAGAACCATCTGCTTCAAGGCAACAGACAACCCTCTGCTTCAAGGCAACAAGATGAAATAGAAAAAGAAAAAAGATGAGGAGCTGGATTCTAAGAGGAAACAAGACATCTGTATGCTGACGATGTCCAGACCTTTGTACATTGGTCCTACTGCTGATCAGGTTGCTCTTGTGGAACTGATCGACTCCTTGTCACATGATCTCCACTCTTGGATGTCGGCCAACCGACTTTACGTTAATCGCACTAAGATGCAACTGATCTGGTTTGGTACTAAACAACAGCTCTCCTAAAACTTGGCATCCCACTCCTGTCCTCAATATACCCTGACTTTACATTTTCATCTAGTGTCTGTGATTTGGGCATCACTCTTGATAGCACCCTTTCGTTCTCTGATCACCTCTCACAGTTGACACGCTCATGTTATTATCACCTGAGAGCCATCTGTTTCCTCCTCTATATTTAAAACCATTGTTCATGCTTTTATTTGCTGTCGAATTGACTGCTGCAACTCACTATTTGCTGGGCTTCCCAAAGTTCACTTCTCCTCCCCTCAGTCAGTTATGAACTCAGCAGCCAGACTCGTTGCCTGTCTACCTCGCTACTCCCACATTTATACCTACATCATGCTTCATGACTGATGTTCTTCAATGGCTTCCTGTTGCCTCTCGTATCCAATTCAAGGTACTGCTCTTAGTTTCAAAAACTCAAACTGCACAAGCTCATAAATACCTTTGTGACTTGATGCATAAACTCCTTTCTGCAGTCTCTTCCCGCCCTCTCCTGTCTGCTGATCGACTAGATCTCTTGGTTCCAAGGGCAAGGACTGCCATGGCCCAACACCGTGCCTTTGCCATTGTAGGTCCTTCTATGTGGAATGACCTCCCTCCCCCTATCCGTAGTAAGATCCCATTGGGGTGTCATCTTCAGCCCTTCGCTACTTGAAGTCTTTTTTATTTCCTCGGGGCTGTCACGCTGAGAGCGCCTCTGAATAGCTAGCCTGTAAGAGGCGCTTTATAAATGCTTACATACAACACAATACTATACAACTGAATCATACACTCACTTTACTTTTTCTGTCTCTTTTCAACTTAACACCAATCCCCAACAGACTCAAAGAAAAGATCTGAAGCTGTTACTATAGGAGCTGAACTTGGCTGAGTCTCCAGTCTTCAAAAAAATCTTGTGCAAAATGTGTGTGCCTACTCTCTCAACTTACTTACCTACTGATCTCTGGTTTCTCCATGACCCATTACGACAAGGGTTTGGGGGAAACCATTACGACTAGGGTTTGGGCGACCCATTACGACCAGTGTTAGGGCTACCCATTACAACTAGAGTTTGGACGAACCATTACGACTAGGGTTTGGGTGAACCATTACGACTAGGGTTTGGGCTACCTACCAATCTCCATGACTCAATTGATTCAAACTCAGCTGTTGCTCCAGTGAATCAAGATTAATCTTTGCAATACGATCAATATCATTGTCTCACTTAACACAACCAGCGACTAATGTCTATCTGTGCATCATTATAGCAGCGCTGCTTTAGACTAAACGTTGACCTAGACAAGATAATAGACAGGTGAAAAGTATCTGTACAGTTAAGGGGTTGCTGCTGCTGCTGCTGCTGCTGTTGCTGATGATGATGAACGATGTCAAATGCTGACTAACCAGAGGTGGATGAGAAGTCTCGGAGTTGATGAGGTTACGATAGCGTGACATGTTACGAGATGGATCCATCAGTTTCTGCAGATCCTGTCAACACAGAACAACAACAACAACAACACATCTAAGCATCAGATTCCTATGCATCCCCATTCCATCTATCCATCCCCATTCCATCTATCCATCCCCATTCCATTTATCCATCCCCATTCCATCCATCCATCCCCATTCCATCCATCCCCATTACATCTATCCATCCCCATTCCATCCATCCATCCCCATTCCATCCATCCATCCCCATTCCATCCATCCCCATTACATCCATCCATCCCCATTCCATCCATCCATCCCCATTCCATCTATCCCCATTCCATCCATCCATCCCCATTACATCTATCCATCCCCATTCCATCCATCCATCCCCATTACATCCATCCATCCCCATTCCATCCATCCCCATTACATCTATCCATCCCCATTCCATCCATCCATCCCCATTCCATCCATCCATCCCCATTCCATCCATCCATCCCCATTCCATCCATCCATCCCCATTCCATCTATCCCCATTCCATCCATCCATCCCCATTCCATCTATCCATCCCCCATTTCTTCTACTCCTCCTTTGCCAGACACGGCCAACCTGTGGCCAGTGACAAAAAGATTCCAATTTAGTAAGTAACTAAACGAGCAGCCTCTATTTGGGTTATGAAAAGCGCAGTACACTGCACAAAACGATACTTTGTAAGCCATATATGAAATGGAATCTATAAAAGGAATAGCTAAAACATATATAACAAAAGATGCACAGATAGGCAACAGTACTTTAAAAGAGCAGCTTCGACTTAAGAGTTGGCAGCGTGAATTGAAATCATCCTGTCTTGCAAGGCTAGACGACATCTGTTCATGCCATCAATTGTTCCGCTCCAAATATAAACTGCGTCTTACCTCAAAGAGTCGAAGGTATTTCGAAGGCAGCTTATCCCACGTCTGCTTCAGTCTCTGTACTGATCCATGACCAAGACCACTGATGATCGCAAAGAGTGAATTGAAATTCTTGCACTCCTGGCAATGCTCTGCAAACCAACACAAACAGTCAACAGATCATGTGATGACATCCACTAAAAAAGCCCACTTGGATCAGTTATGGGTACTTGAATCAACAGATGTGTCTAGGAATAAGTAAGAATATGAATCTGAATCAGAATCAAAAGAATAATCAGAATCTGAATGAGAATAAAAATCTGAAGAATCAGAATCAGAAGAATAATCAGAAGAATTACCAGAATCAGAATCTGAAGAATCAGAAGAAAAATCCGAATCTGAATAATCGGAAGAAAAATCAGAATCAGAATCTGAATCAGAAGAAGAATCAGAATCAGAAGAAAAATCAGAAGAATCATAATCAGATGAATAATCAGAATCAGAATTAGAAAAATCTGAATCTGAATCAGAAGAATCACAATCAGAAGAATCTGAATCAGAAGAAACATCCGAAGAATCAGAATCAGATGAATAATCAGAATCTGAAGAATCAGAATCTGAAGAATCACAATCAGAAGAATAATCAGAATCTGAATCAGAATCTGAAGAATCAGAATAAAAATCAGAAGAATAATCAGTATCAGAATCTGAATAATCAGAAGAAAAATCAGAATCAGAATTAGAAAAATCAGAATCAGAAGAAAAAAATAAGAATCAGAATATAAAGAGTCAGAAGAAAAATCAGAAGAATCACAATCAGATGAATAATCAGAATCAGAAGTAGAAGAATCTGAATCAGAAGAATCTGAATCAGAAGAATCTGAATCAGAAGAATCTGAATCAGAAGAATCTGAATCAGAAGAATCAGAATCAGACGAATAATCAGAATCTGAAGAATCAGAATCAGAAGAATAATCAGAATCTGAATCAGAATCTGAAGAATCAGAATCAGAATCAGATGAATAATCAGAATCTGAAGAATCAAAATCTGAAGAATCAGAATCTGAAGAATCACAATCAGAAGAATAATCAGAATCTGAATCACAATCTGAAGAATCAGAAGAAAAATCAGAAGAATTATCGGAATCAGAAGAATCGGAATCAGAATAAAAATCAGAAGAATAATCAGTATCAGAATCTGAATCAAAATTAGAAGAGTCAGAAGAAGAAAAATCTGAATCAGAATATGAATAATCAGAAGAAAAATCAGAATCAGAATTAGAACAATCAGAATCAGAAGAAAAAAATAAGAATCAGAATAAAAAGAGTCAGAAGAAAAATCAGAAGAATCACAATCAGATGAATAATCAGAATCAGAAGTAGAAGAATCTGAATCAGAAGAATCTGAATCAGAAGAATCTGAATCAGAAGAAAAATCAGAAGAATCACAATCAGATGAATAATCAGAATCAGAAGTAGAAGAATCTGAATCAGAAGAATCTGAATCAGAATAGAATCAGAAGAAAAATCAGAAGAATCAGAATCAGACGAATAATCAGAAGTAGAAGAATCAGAATCAGAAGAATCAGAATCAGATGAATAATCAGAATCAGAAGTAGAAGAATCACAATCAGAAGAATCAGAATCGGATGAATAATCAGAATCAGAAGTAGAAGAATCAATCAGAAGAATCAGAATCAGATGAATAATCAGAATCTGAAGTAGAAGAATCACAATCAGAAGAATCAGAATCAGATGAATAATCAGAATCTGAAGAATCAGAATTAGAAGAATAATCAGAATCTGAATCAGAATCTGAAGAATCAGAAGAATAATCAGAAGAATTATCGGAAGTAGAAGAATCTGAATCAGAAGAATCTGAATCAGAAGAATCTGAATCAGAAGAAAAATCAGAAGAATCAGAATCAGACGAATAATCAGAAGTAGAAGAATCACAATCAGAAGAATCAGAATCAGATGAATAATCAGAATCAGAAGTAGAAGAATCACAATCAGAAGAATCAGAATCAGATGAATAATCAGAATCTGAAGAATCAAAATTAGAAGAGTCAGAAGAAGAAGAAAAATCTGAATCAGAATATGAATAATCAGAAGAAAAATCAGAATCAGAATCAGAAGAATCATAATCAGATGAATAATCAGAATCAGAATTAGAAAAATCTGAATCTGAATCAGAAGAATCACAATCAGAAGAATCTGAATCAGAAGAAACATCCGAAGAATCAGAATCAGAATCAGATGAATAATCAGAATCTGAAGAATCAGAATCTGAAGAATCACAATCAGAAGAATAATCAGAATCTGAATCAGAATCTGAAGAATCAGAATAAAAATCAGAAGAATAATCAGTATCAGAATCTGAATAATCAGAAGAAAAATCAGAATCAGAATTAGAAAAATCAGAATCAGAAGAAAAAAATAAGAATCAGAATATAAAGAGTCAGAAGAAAAATCAGAAGAATCACAATCAGATGAATAATCAGAATCAGAAGTAGAAGAATCTGAATCAGAAGAATCTGAATCAGAAGAATCTGAATCAGAAGAAAAATCAGAAGAATCAGAATCAGACGAATAATCAGAAGTAGAAGAATCACAATCAGAAGAATCAGAATCAGATGAATAATCAGAATCAGAAGTAGAAGAATCACAATCAGAAGAATCAGAATCAGATGAATAATCAGAATCAGAAGTAGAAGAATCACAATCAGAAGAATCAGAATCAGATGAATAATCAGAATCAGAAGTAGAAGAATCACAATCAGAAGAATCAGAATCAGAAGAATCTGAATCAGAAGAAAAATCAGAAGAATCAGAATCAGATGAATAATCAGAATCAGAAGTAGAAGAATCACAATCAGAAGAATCAGAATCAGAAGAATCTGAATCAGAAGAATCAGAATCAGAAGAATCTGAATCAGACGAATAATCAGAAGTAGAAGAATCACAATCAGAAGAATCAGAATCAGATGAATAATCAGAATCAGAAGTAGAAGAATCACAATCAGAAGAATCAGAATCAGAAGAATCTGAATCAGAAGAAAAATCAGAAGAATCAGAATCAGACGAATAATCAGAAGTAGAAGAATCACAATCAGAAGAATCAGAATCAGATGAATAATCAGAATCAGAAGAATCAGAATCAGAAGAATAATCAGAAGAATTATCGGAATCAGAAGAATCAGAATAAAAATCAGAAAAATAATCAGTATCAGAACTAAAATTAGAAGAAGATGAAGAAAAATCTGAATCAGAATATGAATAATCAGGAGAAAAATCAGAATCTGAATCTGAAGAATCAGAATAGAATCAGAAGAAAAATCAGAATCAGAAGAAAAATCAGAAGAATAATCAGAATCAGAATATGAAGAAGAAGAAATCAAGAGAATAATCAGAATCTGAATCATAATTAAAAAATCAGAATCTGAATCAGAAGAAAAATCAAAAGAATAATCAGAATCAGAATAAATAATCAGAATTAGAAGAAATAATCAGAATATGAATCAGAAGAAGAAGAACAAAATCAAGAGAATAATCAGAATCTGAATCATAATTAAAAGAATCAGAAGAAAAATCAAAAGAATAATCAAGAGGAAGAGACGACGTGAGAATGGGAGAGGGAGACGTTGGAATGGGAGAGGGAGACGTGAGAATGGGAGAGGGAGACGTTGGAATGGGAGAGGGAGACGTGAGAATGAAGAGAATGTGATGTGTAATGATCCAGGATGAACTGACTTGCTATCTGGATGAAGTGCTTCATTGTCTTCGTTCTTCGGTTGAGGTTTGTTTCACTGCAGATCTGAGTCGCAACCCAAAACATTTCAGAATTGGACAACTGAAATCAGACAGAACAACAAACCCAACGATCGAATGTCGAGAAAGCAATGAAAGAACTTCACTCCTAACACATCTTTAATCATCAATCAACTCCCAAAAATCTTTATTCATATTTCCTCTCCTAAAACACCTTTAATCAAATTTCCTCTCCGAAAACACCTTTAATCATCATCCTTCTTCTAAAACACCTTTAATCATCATCCTTCTTCTAAAACACCTTTAATCATCCTTCTTCTAAAACACCTTTAATCATCATCCTTCTTCTAAAATATCTTTAATCATCATCCTTCTTCTAAAACACCTTTAATCATCCTTCTTCTAAAACACCTTTAATCATCATCCTTCTTCTAAAATATCTTTAATCATCATCCTTCTTCTAAAACACCTTTAATCATCATCCTTCTTCTAAAATATCTTTAATCATCATCCTTCTTCTAAAACACCTTTAATCATCCTTCTTCTAAAACACCTTTAATCATCATCCTTCTTCTAAAACACCTTTAATCATCATCCTTCTTCTAAAATATCTTTAATCATCATCCTTCTTCTAAAATATCTTTAATCATCATCCTTCTTCTAAAACACCTTTAATCATCATCCTTCTTCTAAAATATCTTTAATCATCATCCTTCTTCTAAAATATCTTTAATCATCATCCTTCTTCTAAAACACCTTTAATCATCCTTCTTCTAAAACACCTTTAATCATCATCCTTCTTCTAAAACACCTTTAATCATCATCCTTCTTCTAAAATATCTTTAATCATCATCCTTCTTCTAAAACACCTTTAATCATCCTTCTTCTAAAACACCTTTAATCATCATCCTTCTTCTAAAACACCTTTAATCATCATCCTTCTTCTAAAATATCTTTAATCATCATCCTTCTTCTAAAATATCTTTAATCATCATCCTTCTTCTAAAACACCTTTAATCATCATCCTTCTTCTAAAATATCTTTAATCATCATCCTTCTTCTAAAATATCTTTAATCATCTTCCTTCATCTAAAATATCCTTAACCATCTTTCCTCTAGTAAAACACCTGTAATCATTCTTCCCTCTCCTAAAACATTTTAATCATCTATCAACTCCTAAAAATCACTAACATGAATTGAAATGAATGCCCAACATAGACTAGCGAAACCCAGTAAAACAAAATCACTAAAATGTAAAATTCCATAATAAAACAATGCCATAAATACTGAACTTATATTCACAATTTAAAAAGTCAATTTTAAAGAGTGTCGTCGGTGGCATCTGTTCTGACCTGGGAGAATTTCGTGAGATTCGGAGTGCCATAGTTGGAAGGAGACCGGAAGAGATCGATGACGTACTCCGTCGGATGGATATCACGGAATATCTGGAAATCTTTGATTGTCAACTGCGCTGCCGTCTCCGCACAATCGAGAAGAAGGAAATGCGTCTGACATTCACGAAGGACATCTCCAATGATGTCATCCGGAATCAAAGGATCCGTTCGGTCGTTCCATTTCAAATAATACCTGGAAGAAACAATTATCCACAGTTCGTAACCATGTACAAAGTTACTGACTGATGACGTCAGACAGGTAGTGATGATGATCATCATGATGGTGGTGATGATGATGGCGGTGATGGTGGTGATGATGATGATGATATATCAGGGCTGGCACTAATTACAATAATTTTAATCAATTAATCTACCTCACGCAAAGCGTCAAAACCTTCAGAAATGTAATCACTGGCTTAGTCTCTTCTTTCCCTGTAAAAAAAGTCAACTGAATTCTGTTTATTGCAAAGAAAGCAATAAAATAATATTTGTCAATATCTTGGATTTTTCTATCAGCATTTACTTCAAATGCAAAATGCTGATCGGTTAATTTCCACTCAAAAGTTTCAAATCATAACTTTAACGCTTCCTACACGAAGTATATATAGTCACTGTTCAACATGTTGTTTACTGTGGACATGGCCGCTTCACATCACGAAATGCATAAGAAATAGAAAATCGATTAAAATTTTCAACGATTAATTAATCATTAAAAAACCCACAGCCCTTGCATAATCGATTCTGCGCAGGTCAGCGGCCATATTGGTTGTTTATTAGACCACTCCGTCATTTCGGTGGATTATTTCAACTTTATGCAGAATTCGCGCAGTGATTTCACACACGTTCGAGTTTACTGGTTCTAGGTTCGTGTACCGAACTTATTTGTCGGGTTCGTCAAGGATTTTGCGTTGGAAGGGATTTTGTTCGCAAGTCGTCTTGTGTCGCCCACGTGTTGACGTTAGACGCCTCTTGATGCACACGGTCGAGCTCAACCATCAAGACCGTGTGGCTTCACCGCTGTTGTCTGCTGTTTACATCTCGCCGAAGGACGGTTCACGCAGGTCAGTGGAGTTAACTCAATCGGATGTTGTCGCTGGTGGCGTTCAAAACTACCGACCGATAAGCGACAAATGCCTTCTACTGTGCAAACCTTGTGCCCGACGATTGGCCGGACGCGCGCATCATCTTCAACCAGAGAGGAGCTTCAGTTTCGTCAGCGTTTCGTGTTTGCGAGCCCTGTCATCTGTCGCCGCTCTACTCTTCTGACGAAACCTGTACCAGAGACTCTGAACATTCACACCATCTGAAAGCTGTTGACGGGATTCCGTTGGATGATTCTACGTGTCTGCGAGGGATCGCCACTGATGACTGTTTCCGGCTCACTGTGACTTATTTTGCTAATTGATGAAATTTTCTTGTTATGACACTTAGCATCATTTCGGCTAGTTAGCGCAGAGAGCGCCTCTGAGTAGGTTTCTTGAAGAGGCGCTATATAAATACTTGAAATAAATAAATAAAAATAAACAATATATATATATATATCTATATATATATAAATGTACATTTATATCTGTATGCATATCTATGTATCGTGTGTACAGCAACGTATTCAAGTATATAAATATGCATCTGGTTATTTAAATAGTGTCAGTCAGTCAGCCTTAAGGCACTGCGTTAAATGTGTTAATAAACAGGCAAATAAATCCAGAAGCCCAGTTCCTCTCCTCCTTTGTGTGTGTGTGAGTGTGTGTTGGGGTGCGAGTGTACGATGGCTGGGCATCTGAATCTGCCGCATCAGCTGTGGTAATGAAACACTTTTTCTTTAGATCTCACCTTGAGTTGAGAGCGCATCTGTCGGCCAAGTTCGACAGTTGATCTGGTAGTCGTCTCTGTTTGACGAACCCTTCTTCCAAGACCGTCACTTCACAAAGTGAATATTTGCTGAACACAGAATGAGAAGAAGGACAACAGAATGAGAAGAAGGACAACAGAATGAGAAGAAGGACAACAGAATGAGAAGAAGGACAACAGAATGAGAAGAAGGACAACAGAATGAGAAGAAGGACAACAGAATGAGAAGAAGGACAACAGAATGAGAAGGACAACAGAATGAGAAGAAGGACAACAGAATGAGAAGAAGGACAACAGAATGAGAAGAAGGACAACAGAATGAGAAGAAGGACAACAGAATGAGAAGAAGGACAACAGAATGAGAAGAAGGACAACAGAATCAGAAGAAGGACAACAGAATCAGAAGAAGGACAACAGAATGAGAAGAAGGACAACAGAATGAGAAGAAGGACAACAGAATGAGAAGAAGGACAATAGAAATGAGAAACCATCGACGCAGATGAGAAATCATCTTTTGCTCGTCTCTCTTAAATGACGCTCACAGTTTCCCATACGTTTCTATTCGAACGAGAATTATTGCATAGGATTGCTGCTCAGCAAATCATGGAGAGTGCGGTCTTTGATGCGAAGCAAATAAAAAATTAATTGATTGATTGAGAAGACGACGACGACATTGACCTGGAAAAGAGTTCTTACCTGCTGGCAGGGGTCGTTATTCCGAACTCCTGGAGCGCCAACATGACGACCTCACGAGCTGTTGTCTCCTGCAACGAAGAAAAAGAAAATTAAAACATCAAGAAAGCTCACATAATGGAAGATGAGGAGGATGAGGATGAGGAAAGGAGACATCTTACATGGAGAGGTGGAGAATAGACGACTCCGGTCATCAGTGAGTGTTGACTGGCTGCACATCTGAAGCCCCTCCCCCTCCCCCATCCCCCTTTTAGTGGGTTTAACATCACCAACGTCCAACGCAATCGCTGCTTAAAACAAAACAAAACAATTTCAACTCAATTAATCAACAGACAGACGCAGAAGTGCAACTCAGACGACGACGACGACTCATAGGCATCACGTGTCACGTGTCGTTGTCGTCGCCGGTGATGATGAGCTGGAAAAGGCGGCGTCTGACCTTGAAGACGAGAAGGAACTTGAACGACTGGTCATCCTGGAAGATCTTAAGGACGTGGTCAGGGAAGGAGGAGACGACGTCATCGGCTGGACACAGCTTCAGGGTACTTAGGTCCGGATGGCTGGAGCTGAAGCGAGTGCGGATGAGGGGAGAGCTGCCCCCAGACGTCGAACCCTTGCGACTGGCTGCCTGAGACACACTCAGACCACCACCACCACCACTGCACGTACAAACAACAGACAGACAAACATCCGCTGACATTACAAACAACGACCACATACAAGTCTACCAATGGACAAACACACGTGTGTGTGTGTGTGCGTGTACGTCTGTTTGTGTCTGTGTGTGTGTTTGTGTCTGTGTGTCACTTATGACGTCCTGCGTTACCTGTTCAATCAACTGATCTCTCCTCCACTCACCTTGTGGTGAAATTAATTGTTTTATCAAATCAATTGTTAACTTAATTTCTATAATTAATTACTGTAGCTGCATACTGCATAGTATAAGCTAAACAACAGCGTGGCATTTAAATAGAAGCGTGGCACCACAGCACATTACAGAATCAGTGTAAAAAGAGAAATATGAATTTGTGAACTCTAAGGTCACGTGTCACATGTTGGGTGAGTTGCCCAGCGACGAACGATGTTCAGCAAATCAGAGAAGAAGCTGGAAATAATTGAACGATATGGAGTCAGTTGGTTGGTTGCAATTCAACATGAATTGAGGAGCTAATGATCATAGATTTAGTGAGAGATAAAACGACTTCGGAAGACTTGTGCACATGGGCGCCCGCAAACAGGGGCAAGAGGGGCACTTGCCCCCTGGAAAATTGACTACAATGTTTTAAACTACTATTTTTGGGTTTTTAACAGATTTCTTCATGTTAGAAAATTAATAATACTAATGATGGGTAAAGTGAAGCTCAAAAGTATACGTTTGAAAGCCTCTATAAAATAAACATGCTTTTAGTTGTCTGCCTTGCATTTTTCAAACTCTTGCTACAAACTTTAACCATGACCATTGGTTGCACCTAAAAGGCTAAAACTCTGTTCAAAAGGATTCGTACCGCTTCTCAAATTCTCATCTGATCCTCGGATCTTCCACCTCCCAATCCTAAATGACATCCACCTCAACAGCTACTCTGCCCTCTCTGCAACCACTCTGACAACCGGACTGAGATCTCCTTCTGAGTATCATTTGCACACAGCCCTTTGACTCGATGAATATTAAAGATGATGTCTGCGATTGACTTTCGAGTGGCGCTGCTGTAGAAGTTTAGAAATCTGCGATTGAAATATCAGAAGTAACTATAGAGGGAGCATGAATGAATAGCTGAATGAAAAATAGGCGTCAGTTTTCCGGGGAGGGGCAAGTGGACTTATTGTGGCCTTTGAGGAACCTACTTTTAACAACTACCTTTTGATTTTTTAAACAAATTTCTTCGCACTAAAGATGCTATTCATATTTTAAAAAATTTAAAAAACGTGAAACTGAGAAATATACACTAAAAAGCTCCATGAAATACACCCATGCATGTTCCTAATTTCCCGTGTTGAATTTTTCAACCTCTTGCTACCAACTTTGTACTATCATGTTTTGCCCCTCCTGGAAAAATTTCTGCAGGCGCCCATGCTTGTGCAGTTAGACAGAAGTCAGGGCATCGCTTAATTTATTTTCTGTGTGCGATCAAGAAGTTAAGAGGTCAATGATCTGTGAATGATTGGACGTTCGAATGTTTCAATCATTGTTTCAATCAATGTTTCAATCATTGTTTCAATCAATGTTTCAATCAATGTTTCAATCGACATTAAATCGCATGAACCATCAGATACTTGAATCGGATGAAGAAGTTGTTACGAGGAAATCTATCGTGCTTCAATCTCCAACAAAAACGTTGTCAACACAATTTCATCTGACGAATTCAGTGATGCCACTGATTTGAAAGTCGAATGAGGAAAAGATGAGAAGTGAGACCCCAACCATCCATTGATCCAATAAGGAAACGATCTATGTTGTAACCTGTAATTACAAACTTTCATATATCGCAAACGAGGAACTGACGAGTTGACAGAGAGAAGACAATATAGCGCTGTGATAGATTGCTTATCCAGTGCTGACCTGTTGTTCATAATACTACTACGTGGCAGTATGTTCAGCTTCATCAGAGCCTGTCGTAGTTTGCTTTTGTTGCCACCAGACAGAAACGACGCTCGTTCGTCCTCTTTGTTGCCACGAATCACTGGCGGTCGTTGTCGGTTCTTTGCTGAACCGAACTTGGCATCAGCCGACATGATCTGACCGAGAGGCTGCTTCCGAGGATGATGACCCTTCGACTCCTTGCGACTGCCACTGACGCTGGGCGTTGAGACCATTTCCTTGAAACCTTTGCAGTAGAACAGAATCCTTCATCTCAATATATCAATCTTTTATTCACCAAATGATGGTAGCACAATTAATAAGACATTAAAAGTAAATAAAATAAAAAGAAATACAGCATTCACAGGACAGTATATCTGCCTGTATAATACTAATGACAGAAAACAGACTAAGCTTCCGTAATACAAAATATGGATGCATAGATATCCATAGATGCATAGGACTTCTAGGTTGACCATATATCAAACGTACATATATCAATACAACTCTGTCTCCATCTAAGTTCAGGATTCATAATAAGTTCATTTAGAACCTTAAGTGATACAAAAACATTCCAACCTGAGATCACAGAATCTGGCATAGGTACTGCAGCTACCTATCAACATCTCTCATTTGCTGTTAAGCATGAAACATTACTCTTAATATTACACAAAAGGACAACGACCCATGACTGGTTCACAGCTCAGACAAATGAATTTCCATGACAACCTTTGCTCCATCTGCCCAATGAAATCGACAGAGACTCTTACCAAGTAGATTGGATTTGACGGTGATTGACAGGTGGGTGGAGCCACGCAGAATCTCCAACGCTCGGTTGTGTGAAATGCGTTCAAAGTTCTGGTTGTTAACTTCAAGAATCTGAAAATGAGGAAAGAATGTTGAACGACAACTGATCTGATCTGTATGCTAACGACGAACAGCAGACAACCAATCTGACTCGTATGGTGCCAGTTGGCCACGCAACATAAAGAACAGATGCAACTCACTTTAGCCAACTAATCTTCTTTGCTGGAGAGGCAGCGTTAAAACAAAGCAATGTTGCTCACATTGCCTCACATTGCCATATGAAGTATATGAACTGTAGACCGCCATGTATTGTATTTCGTCCCACTCACCTGATCGCCTCTCTTCAACCCAATTTCATCCGCTTTTGAACCTTTCTCCACTTGACTGACGTAGATTCCACAACCTCTTTCGAGGCCACCAAGAACATTGAAGTGCAAGACTTCCTTCTTTTCTGTCCGATTCAAAATCACCGTTCGAGGTTTCGCTTTGAAGGCACAAGTCATACGTAACATCTTCAGCTGCTGGTTCAAGTTCTAGACATAAAAACAAAACCGTAACAAATTTATCCAATTAATAATCACCAAAAACCAGAAAACAACCACCAGAAATAAAATAATAATCACCAAAAACCAGAAAACAATCACCAAATCCAGATTATCTGAGAAAACGACCGTAAATTCCTCAAAACCGTGACCAAAACTAAACTAAAAAGTATAAACTAAAACTAAAATTAAACTCAAACACTGAGAACTTAGTAAATTTCTTTTGTGTGGCATGACAGGACTGATTGCAACGGTTAGCAGCAAGTGTGCTTCAGAGTCAAGAAAGAATGGACGCTATCTGCCGATCAAAATGAATTTTGTAATTGCTGTGTTGAACGTTTATAGAACTGAGTTTAAACTGAAATGTCTGAAAATTGAAAGTAAAACAAGAACTGAAAACTATATAAACTAGAAAGGTAAAACAAAACTAAAGACGAAACTAAAAAATTCCTCTCTCTGAATGCGAACTTAACAAACTTTCTTGTTACCAGTTCTTCGAGGTTCCGCTCCAGCTGTTCCAGGAGATCCATCATCCGTGGCTCCATCTCAAAGTCGCTGTAGTGACTGTTCACCCAATCCAGTACAATCGTAACAACCTAAGAGTCAAAATGGAAAGTGAGCTGGTCAGAGTCGAAGGTGACCTTCTAAAGGCATGGCTCTGCTATGGCAGAAGACTTCTTTGGATGATGACCAATGTTCCCTCTAAGCTTTGCCAGTGGTTGTGCAACAATTTAATTTTTTGTGTGCAAAATTTTTACCTCTCTGTCAGCTGAACCTAGAGCCCCCACACTTCAGGTGGTCAGTTGGCGAACGCGCACCCATAATCACCTATTATCCTTTGCAAAAGGTCAAATCACCTATTCAGGGTCCAACCACTAATTACAGCCATTATTCATCGAAGTCATAGACTTTCTTTCCTCACTTTGAGAGTCGCCACGAAAAGAATTGGAAACAGAGATCAACGGGGATAGCTAGATAGCACGCGCAAACTGACAAAGCAGCTGGAGATACTTTACAGCACTATCTCCGTTGCTTTACAGCCCAAATGCAGATTTAAACAAAATTGCTACAAGAACAATATAAAAATAATAAGTAACTCAAACTGATTTTTACGCAGCAGATAGAATCTTCTGCGCGGCAGGAGCTTTTCTTTTGCGTGGCCGCGCAATCGCGTAGCTTAGAGGGAACGTTGAGATGACATGCAAAAGATCAACAATCTTTGTGCTTCATCAGCTGATACAGCTCCTCCTCCTCCTCCTCCTCCTCTTCTTCTTGCACGGAATCCAGGTTTGATGGTTTCTACCAAATCTCTCAAAAGTCAACTTTATCGAGTGATTCAAGTCAAAGGCACCTGAGAAAAATGTCGCCAAGGATCAGAGAAGGTCACTGCGAACAACTCATCCGTAGGACTTTGTTTGCAAAACTAAATTTTTAATGGTCTTTTTTAGCATAGAAACAGAGAAATTAAACTCAGGACTTATTAACATCTTAATCTTGAGCGCATCTTCATGATCGTCATCATCATCATCATCATCATCATCATCATCATCATCATCATCATCATCATCATCATCATCATCATCATCATCATCATCATCATCATCATCATCATCATCAACAACCGTGGGTCCAACGTTGGTGTCCGATGCCTCCTTCACCAGGACCTTCCACTTTTCTTCATGATCGTCATGAACATAAAAAATTAGAGGACCACCTGGCAATCATTCGATAAAGTTCACTTTTGAGAATCAGGAGGAAACCATAAAACTTGGATTCCGTGCTGTAGGTATTATCCCGACTGTTAGCTGCTCCGTAAGGCACCCAAGGCCGTAGCTAGGGGGGCGATGTTTTGGGTGTTTGAACACCCACCGAAATGAAATAATTTAACATGAAATAATGCATTTACTAGCACATGATGTAAGAACTACAGTATGTAATGTATTGGCAGCTCAAGTCGCATCTCCAAACCCCTTAGTCAGTTGATTCGGTAATGGCAAGGCCGTTCTGCAGGGCCACATAAACTGCTGTAATTATTATTATTATTATCATTATTATTATTATCATTATTATTATCATTATTATTATTATCATTATTATTATCATTATCATTATTATCATCATTATTCAAAAACTCATAGACTTCAAGTAAAAAATTGAACATTTATTAAAAAATTTCATTGCAAAGTATGTAGCCAAAGCTTTATGGACCAGAGAGACATCTTTCATGGGCCAGAAATGGTCAAGGGATGGACCTGGTCTTTGACATCCCGCTCCACCACATACCAGTCCACAGCGGAGGAGGCGACTTCATCGGATGCTGGGATGAAAGAGATGGATAACAATGAATTCGCTAGTATCACCTGATCTCGATAGGAGGAATTGTTGAGCCACTTGAGCAGCTTCTGAGCAACAGGAAGCGGAGATTTGAAGAACGTTCGATAGGTGAGAAGAAAGTCATCCGTGTAAGTGGGATCAACGCTTGACAGTCGCAACATCAACTGATCCAATAGTTTCTCCGGAGTTCCCTACAAATCAACAAAACTCCTTCCTACAGTTCAGTCCCACGGGGCCATCAACTACAGTCCCATCCAACCATAGGCGCAATCACGTCCTAAAAGTTGAAGGGGACCAAATGAATCACGTCCTAAAAGTTGGGGGGGGACCATAATGATAAAGTCAATGGGACCACTCAAAAGTTGGGGGGGACGCGTCCCGTGGGTCCCATAGGGTGGTTGCGCCTATGCATCCAACAACTAAGTCAAGACAATTTCTAACCAACTCGCTTATGGCGCTTCTTTCGTAAGTCAATACGAACGTCAAGTGAAATTGTAGCAAAGTTTGCTGCAGGAACAACTCTTCAGCAGATAAATCATCCCAAGACATAGTAAAAAAAAAATTGAGAATTAAGTCAGAGCAGTTTTAACCAAATTCTCCATCAAAAAGAGTCAGTAGCACTAGTTCAATAGATGAGGCATATCATATCTAAGGCACAACTGTAGTTCTGACTTGACTTATGTTAATAAGTCATTAATCTAGTAACCCTAGACAATAAGTCCACATTTCGACCACACAACACATACCTGGTAACTAGCATTTGTAAATCTTGTTTCTATCATATTCGGGCAATACGTCACATCAGGTCGGCCCTGACTATGGATATGTCTCAAACCATTGCCTGTTCTCTTGTCTCCTCTCGCCTTGATTATGCTAACGCCATTTTTGTGGGTCTCTCAGACACTGAACTCAACAGGCTGCAACACATCCAAAACTCCTTAGCGCGTGTTGTGCTGCCCATCCCAATACAAACTAGTTCCTCAGTCCTACGCCATCAACTGCATTGGCTTCCTGTTCAGTACAGGATAAAATTCAAATTGGCATGTCTGACCTACAACTCTCTTAGCACCAACACACCTTCCTACCTTAAGTCACTACTAACTCCTTACATTCCTCCTCGTTGCTTGCATTCATCGGTTACAAATCTTTTAGTTGAACCTCGATGCAAAACAGTTATGGGCTCACAGTTTCACAGTTTATCGGCACCCAGGGAATGGAATCGGCTTCCATCCTCTCTTCGAAGCTCAATTTCACTTCCTTCCTTCAAAAAGTGGCTCAAAACTTACTACTTTTCCTTGGCTTTCAAGTACATGAATCTCTAACCGCATCTTCCTCTGACGGTCGACTATCCACACCTCAGATTCACACTTCGGTGTGACCTTGTGCGCATTACAAATTTATTTAATAATAATAATAATTAATAGTAATAAAAAACCATGCAAAATATCTCATGGCGAGCTGAACGATAAGAAGAGGTGTTTACTCAGATTCCAACTGTGAATCTTAGGGAACCCAATTTGAAGCGTGTTTTCTGAGACATTAGACAGTGATGACTTACTCGTATGACAACCCTGGCTTTTCGGTCATCAAAGACTCGTTCTTCAGTCACAAGAACAACCTGGTTGTTCTCTTTAACTGACTCAATGTTCTCTGCTCCCTTGTAGAAAAAAATAGAAAAAACACTTGTTATGCATGTGTTGGGATGAATAAAAACAGAAAAAAAAAAATCAATAAAGGTCTCTTTAACAATTTATTACACACCATGCATTTATTATTATTACCACCACCACCACCACCACCACCACCACCGCCGCCACCAACAACAACAACAACAACAACAACACCGCCACATCTACTATGATTATTATTACTATTAAACATTTTTCAACTGAGGTAAAAGTAATCTCTCAGATTCTTGGCAACTAAACGAAGAATAGACGTCATTCTGGAACAGAAGATGACTCTTTTCCACTGAATAGAAGGGCGTAGTGGTGTAGTGGTTAGCTTCGATGTCTTGGAGTCGGATGGTTCCAGGTTCGAATCCACCTTAAGCCGCCACGTAGGGACCTTGAGCAAGTCCTTCACAGTGTCACAGTAGGCCAAATCGAGGGTCGCTTACCTAATGCAGCAACCCTTTCATTTCTTGTAATTAGTTTGTTCTAACGACAACCTTTAAGCTTAGTCACTCCACAATGAACTAAACACATGCCACGTGAAACTGGACAGTTCGAGAAACCAACAAGATATTTTAAACACGATCCTTTAAGGATCTTAATTGGGCGACTGCAAGCTAACTCTGTTAGGGTTTAATCTGTCCACACATCACTGTGCCCTTCAAAATCGTTTCACTTTCTCGTTAGGCCTATATCATTTTATTCCTATACCATTGAAACCAACGTTCACTCTCATATTTACTCCTATCAAGCCTCATATTTTTGTATTAAATTATATTTAAATGTGAATCGTTTTGCTTTGCGGCAGTCTTTCAATATCTAGCCTCATTGGTTACTTCTGGTCGGAAACGATCGCATATGAATATACTATGCGCATGCGCAATAACCTATAAATCCATAACCACCACTTTAAGCTGAGAATAAGTACTCCATGCGCTGTGCCTGCTAATGAATTCCACACAAGAGTAAGACTTATTCGAGGAATACCTAATCGAAGATTAACCTCTATTCCTAGCGTACCTGCAACTCTTCGGTCACAAGGTGTTGAACTTACCGCTACACCACGGCATCCCATATATAATAAGGATATCCTAGTAATACGAGGAGGAGGAGGAGTGATTCATGTGACGTAATGTAATAATATGTAATCGTAACCTGTTGCATGATGCGACAGTAGTCGTCCTGCGAGATGCAGATGAACTGACAGTTGTTGACCTTCGTATGCATCAGTCCCTCGTGGTAGACTTTCTCTGCAGTTGGCGCCGTAAAACCAAAACTAAAACCAGACAATGGGTCACGTAATGTAAAGTAAATGCACCCAGGTGTTACTCACAAAACTTTAGAGAGAGAGAGAGAGACAGAGACATAGACTGCAGCATAATCCATATGGAAATGAAGACCCCACATGGCCCACACACAGTTGGGTCTTTTTGAGTGCCAGGATTAACCCCAAAAGTGATGTGTGGGGAGGAATTATCAGGTCAAAGCAGACAATAAAAATCTTTCACTTAAGTCTCCAGTTGCTTCGTAATTCCTCATTCGAAGCAATAAAACATGGAAAATCTTGAAGTTGGCAATTCTTCTGTAACAGAACCTCAAAACATTTCGTGTGAAATGCCTTGAGAAAAAATTGCTATGGGTTAATGTGATGCTCCACTGAGGAGCCACTGCTTTTGTGAGAAGGGAAATCATGCAGCAGCAGCAGCAGCAGCAGCAGCAGCAACCAGATGAAGATGGACGGATGGATCCGATTTGACCAGGGTCTATGACAGCAGAGGCCGTTACCCTGGACAGAAATTTGCTCGGCATATTACAGCACTTAAGAGCTTACCAGATGAAGAGAAAGATTCTGACCAGATTGGTCATCAGTTCAGCAGGATTAAACCAGTAGTTCACACCAGTTACAGTGTGTGTGTGTGTGTGGTGTGTGTGTGTTTTAGTCATCTAAACCTATAACAGAAAGTTGCATAAATAAAGAGAGAAACCTTTCTCCTTGCTTGAGAACTTTAACCGCTCCACTTGGATGGATCGTTTCCACTTCACCGTTAAGGATGACCGACCAGGAGTCGAGCTGCTCTCCATCCGTCATCACAACCGTGTCCTTCGCGTCAATCGCAGCGTAGCGCATCACTCCACAAAGCGCCTGGCGCGTCGCTAGCGTCATGTTGTTGAACGCCTGAAATTCAAACGACAGTTCCACCGATTCACCTTTCATTTGGTTTAGCAATGTGAAGGAGCAAGACATATTTCTGCTCTCGCCATCTAACTCGGTCAAAAATCCATCTCAAAGTACATGCTTCCAACCAACCAATCAACACAGAGCAACACTAACCCCAATGACAGCCAGAGAGTCAAGTACAACAATCAACACTGTGCCTTTGCCATTCTATGTGGAATGACCTTCCTCCCACTATCCGTAGTAAGATCTTATTGGGGTGTCATCTTCAGCTCTTCATTACTTGAAGTCTTTTTTCCCTGGGGGCTGTCACGCTGAGTGCACCTCCGAATAGCTAGTCTGTAAGAGGCGCTTTATAAATGCCTATATACAATACAATACAACAACAATCACTTACAGGCAAATGCTGGATGTTTTCAAGGATCAACCCAATGTCTCTGTCTGTTCGTTCCGCTGGCAGCTTCTCCAAAGTCTCTCGAAATGCGTCGTGCATCGACCGAAGCTACAAAAAAAACAACGCAATGGTAATGCAGAATAAAACAACAAAAGACATTTCACCAACCGTGACAGTCAAGAAGAAGAATAAGCACACCCCACACACACGCACACACATTCACCCACACCCTTCCCGCACATACATGCACGTCAACCCACACACATAATAATTATAAATATACATGGAACAAAATATTTAATTGAGCAGGCAAACAAGAAACCTATCATTATGATGATGATGATGATGATGATGATGATGATGATGATGATGATGATGATGATGGTGATGATGATGACCCACCTGATCCCATCAGTAATCTATTTGACTAAAAACTAAAGCAGAAATTCAATTCAAGTAAAAAGAATTCTGCTATAGAAGATGATGATGATGGTGATGATGATGATGGTGATGATGATGATGATGAAGGTGCATCATCCATATTGAACAACTTTCATAGCATCTCTCAAAACTTATTCAGCAGCTTCAACTTTCCTCACTCCCTAAATTCCGACTCATCTCTCATTCAAACTTCCATCCTCTCCTCCTCCACCTCCTCCACCTCCTCTTCTCTTCCTCTTCCATGTCATCATCTTCCTTCTCTTCCTCCTCTTCTCTTCCTCCTTCTCTTCCTCCTTCTCCTCCTCCTCCATTCATCATATCCACAACTGAATGCAGATGAAACCGCCATCTGAAATTCACCTCCTCTTCGTCCTCCTCTTCCCTCTCTCCATTTCGTTGAAAGTCGTCGTCGTCGTCGTCGTCTGAGTCGACGATGCTTTCGATCAATCCCGTCAGATCGATCGGTTGATCCTCAGTTGATGACATCATCATGTCAGATCCAGAGCAGAGACTCGACGTGTCACTCGCTCGCGATCCACCTCCACCTCCGACATAACACCGATCCATACTGCGGTCGCTCTGACGTAGCGTTCCCCTCTGGGTCGCCTCACAATCGAGGAAATTCTACAAAGCAACAATATGCAGATCACAATCTGAAAGGTCAAAAGGTCAAATGTCTGACTGGCTGCTTCCAGAAGAAATAGAATCATCAACCTTCTGTGGGAGAAATGTGATCAGGCGATGACTTCAACCCAATCATGATCCTTAGCTCCGTCCTGACAATCGTCTCGTCTGTAACTTTGTCTCATCAAGTTGGAAATGTCTCTCTTTCAAAGAAGGACTACTCAGCTGATGACATAGTCTTCAAAAGATGAATGACCCAGAATTAAAAATAAACAGTTATCATCACACGCAGTTTCAGGCATAAGACAGTAGTCCAGTAAGATATATATGTCTTACCAATGCCTCAAACTGGTCGTCAGGTCCTGAAGCTGACAAAAAGCAACCACTGATGCCTGCCTCCGTCTCTGAGAGATAGACAGAGAGAGACAGACAGAGACACACACACACAGACTAGCCTCTGACATCTACATTGAAGTCCATCCCCACCAGCCTCGGCCTTAGTCCTTACCATCAGTCTTTCCTGCAACCAATGCACTAAGAGCTAAATTATGATTTCGATGATGACAACGAGTTCTCTTCATACTCTTCAACAGATTCAAAGATCTGACCCTATCCCCATAGTCTCCCACACTCTACTATACTCCCCTATTCTACCATACTATCCCTACTCTACCATATTCTCCCACTCTACTACGCTCCCCTACTCTACCATACTTTGCTTTCCCTGGCATGCTCTTATTCTCCCGAACACCCTAGCATACCCTCCCATCCTCCCAATACCCTCTCCTACCCTACCATATTCTCCCCAGCCTGTCATTCTCTCCCTGCCCTGCCATTTACCTGATCAAAGAGACTGCTGTCTGAATAGCGTAGGTGTCGGTTCTGTGAATAGAGAACAGGCAATGGAACAACGGTTCCTGAGTAACCAGACACTTCCACTTCACCCTCTTCATCCTCTTCGTCCTCATCATCGTCGTCCATTCCGTCAACACAGTCCTCGTCCAGTTGATCCAATTCCAGGCTACTTACACCCAAATAGTCAATCTACAACAGCAGCAACAACAACGACGTTACCTACCACACAATGCACACACACACACACACACACACACACACACACACACACACACAATGCACACACACACAATGCACACACACACACACACACACAATGCACACACACACACTGTCCTCATATATCTGCTGAATATCTCACGAATCCATACTAAAACTGCCTCACTCTTCAACCACCTCATCAGTAAAATTTGCAAATCGTTCTATATCCATTGCTGTCCGCCTCTTCGGAACAAACTTCCACCAGCACTATGACAAATATCTGACCATACAAACTCACCAAAACTCCATCTCTATTTCCAAACATATAAAACTATTTTTATGTAAAAAAGGAGCATAAAAGTTATCATCAGTTATTCACATAGTCAAGTCACGTACACTAATAGTTCAAGGCAAAGTATGAAAACATGGAAGACAGTGAAGCACTGCTGAAACTTAACGCTGCCATCAAAACTTCCAATTATTGTCATAGAAAACTGGAAAACTTGTACAAAATATGTTTAGTTAAAAAGTTTGGGGCATTGGAGCCTCGGCCCTGGACTTTGTCCACCTCTGTTTATAAATGATTATTTTTTCTCCGCCCATGGCTGCAAGTTTAGGTGCATTGCGCTTGGAAAAATGTTGAGAACGACGTCTGTTGTACGAACCACAATCATCTCCGATGGCTCAGAAACGATGCATTCACTCGTCCGATAGAATTCACCGACCACAACGATGGAATCAGACGGGGAGGGGTCTCCACCTCCTCCTCTTCCGCCTCCAATTCCTCCGCCTCCAATTCTTCTCTTTCCAAAGCTAGACACAGACAAACAGAAGAACATAGACAGACAACCAGAAGAACATAGACAGACTGTAGCGGTAGAATGCTTCTTATCAAACAAACCTATTAAATGATGCATTGTATAAGTATTAAATAGGTAAGAATTAAGCTAGACAATATGTGGCGTATTGTAGATTATAATTAATATTACTTGTGGCATTAAGTTAGATAATAATAATAGCGCTATAACAATTCTTGAATACGCGCTACATCAATTATCGAAACACAACGAAGGGCAGAAAGCAGCGTCAAACTTGAGCAGACGGCAACAACGGCAGACGATAAAGTTAGACAGCGAAAAGATGGCGAAGGAAGAAGACGTAGATTTCTGAGCAAGGGCGGCCATTGACGATTGTGGCGTTCCTTGTCGGTAATTCAGAAGATCTGACGGTGAATTGGGTGTGGAAGGCGACACGTTGTCGGCCTGTCCCACTGGTGAGACTATAAGTCCTTGGGAATAGAGATACCAGGGCTTGTCGTACGGAAACTTTGCGAAGTTTGGTGAGACACTTGCGAGTGCACTGCGATCGACATCGGAGAAGATCGAATTCGGAACTACAATTGCGATTGGAGTTCGACGGCAGAAGAAAGGGGCGAAACTACAACAAGACGAGCAAGCGACGAGAAGCTACCGTTGCTTGTGGAGAAACAACGAGGTGGACGAAACTACAGAGTGCTGTGCCAGCTACAGCATTCTCCGTCTACGCAGCTACGGAAGAGAATTGGAAACGACGGCAAGCAAGAAGAAGGTGACCTTCCTTCCTCTGCAAACCTTCATTCCAATCCATACGAACTGAAGAACTTCTACATCTACGCTGGAAAAGTCCAACGTGGAAGATAAGAAACAAGCTATAATATTATTAGATAATACGCCACAATAAGTAGATAGGATTATTGATTGTATTTTACTGTTTGATATTGTTTTATTATAATATAATCTTTAAACGAATCTCAGCTACATTTGTTTTAGGTCCTAGTTCATTCTAATATTGATCACCCAATGGCCTCTGAGCATAAAGTTCCCTATTAAAGCTAGATTTAAAACCCTAGATTTCGATGGACGGTGACACGAGTGGGGGCCCATGCCGGGATAAAAGTCAGTAAAGATTTAAGTCAGTAAAGATTTGAGTAAGTAAAGATTTAAGTCATTAAAGATTTAATTCAGTAAAGATTTGAGTCAGTAAAAAACTGTCTTTTGAACAGTATTAGAAAAGCTTTTAACAATTATAGCTAGGAGATTGTTAGAGACTAAATCGGAAATTGTAGATTGAAGATACTGCAATAGGTTGTATGAACTATTAGAGATTAGTTGTTGTTGTGGAACTGAATTGACACTTTGCAGAATTGAACAATTTCTATTTGTTAGAAATTTAAATAGCGCACATAGTTGCCAATATTTTGTCATAAGTTGCTAGTCAGCAAGTAAGACAGTAAGTATGTCTGTCAGTGATTTTGAAGCTTGGTTAGAAATTGCCAAACGGATGAACATGGAAGGGGACGAGACACGTGCCTTTGTCAAAGAAAGACAGGCAGAGTGGAGACAAGATAGAGCGACTGAGAGAGAGATCGCCAAAGAGATGAAATTAGCTGAAACAGCAGCAGAAGTCAAGAGACTTGAGATAGAAGCAGTAACGAGGAAAGCTGAAACAGAAGCTGCTACGAGAAAAGCAGAGATGGAAGCTGAAGCAGCAGCAGAAATGAGAAAAGCTGAAGCAGAAGCAGAAACGAGAAAAGCTGAAATAGAAACAAGAAAAGCTGAAACAGAGGCTGCAATGCAAGCAAAGAAGGCTGAACTGGAATTGGAAGTAATTAGGAGCGCTGAATCAGAAGCCAGACTAAATCGTGAAGCAGCTGAAACTGAAGCGAGGGGACAGCGCGAACACCAGTTAGAGATAAAGAGACTTGAAGCACAGGTGAGAATGCGTGAAATTGATTCGAGAGGGGAACAAAACCGAGAGCACGAGAGTGACTACATGAGGATCGGTGATGGTCAACAACAGGGAGATCACCGAGAAAACAATAAAGGAATTAGAAATATCAAATTCCCTATATTCAACGAGTCAAAGGATTGTTTAGATGCCTACTTGTTGAGATTCGAGAGAACCTGTGTTGCGTACGAAGTTAAAAAAGAAGTTTGGTCGCTGACGCTAGCTAGACATTTGGAAGGCAGAGCACTAGAAGTATACCAAAGGTTGTCTGCAGATGAAGTGCAAGATTATGAGTGTTTGAAGACTCAGCTGTTGAAGAGATTTCAACTTACTGAAGGTGGTTATCGAAACAAGTTCAAAACCAGTAAAATGGAATCAGGAGAGACACCTTCTAGTTTTGTGCATAGATTGAGAAGGTATATGCAACAGTGGTTAGCACAAGCGGGATTTGAGAGAACTTATGAAGGAGTGGAAGATCTCTTGTTGAAAGACCAGTTTTACCTGACATGCAGTACTGAACTTCGTATGTTTATAAAAGAGAAAGGTAAAATGAGTTTGAAGGACATGTTGGTTTGTGCGGAATCACACATTGAAGCACACGGTTACAAATACAGCGAGCAGTCTGCAAAATCAGACGTGAAATTCCATGGTGACAGGTTGAACGGTAGACCGTTTGAACACAGACCCAAGGAACAGTCTGGGTACAATTTGAACAGGAGTAGAAGTGATGTGAAGATAAATCAGGGTGTACATCAAAACCGAGGGTTCAGTAGAGAAAGAGAAATTGCAACTGGACATAAGATTACTTGTTTTTTCTGTGGAGAACAGAACCATAAGGCATATCAATGCCCAAAGAAAAACAGGGGTACATTTAAACACACTGCAGCAGCAGTACAAATATTCGAAAGTCGAGCACACTTGGTTAAGCCAGAAAGTGAAATACAGAGAGTGGTTGAAGTTACAAGAGGAGAACAACAGATGAAACAGGGTGAACATAATAAAATACCACCAATGTACATGGCAGCTAGTGCAATGGTGATAAAAGACAATGATGGATGTATTAGCCTTGAAGACAAGAGTGAATACCAGGTGACAGTTAATGGAAACACAGTGGGATGCTTATACGACACAGGCGCAAGTTGTTGTATTGTAAAACGTTCTTTGATAAATGAAGAAGCGTTGACTGGAGAAGAAACACATTGTGTATTAGTTGATGGGAGTTTAAGATGTTTCCCATTGGCTAAGGTGTATATCGAGAGTGAACATTTTAATGGTGAAGTACAAGCGATGGTGATGGAACAGCCAATAAAGCCAGTAATAATTGGGAAAATCAAAGGATTGAAGTACATGGTTAAGGATGAAAGAACTGAGAGTGTGACGAATCATGAGCCAAAAGAAATAATTGAGAAATGTACTGAAGTGGAAAACAAAGGAATATTGATTAGAAAAACAGAACATGAAGAAAGACCTATTGGTGCAAAGAAAACAGTAAGATTTTCTGACAATGTGATGAGGAATCAAGATGAAAAATTAATGACAGTAGCAGTTGTGGAGACTAGGGCAGAAGCTAAAAAGGTAGCAAAATACAAACCATTGAAAGTGGCGGAGATGCCGAACTTGAATGTGTCAGTAAAAGAGATACAGGAGTTGCAGAGTCAAGATGAAACTATGTCGAAACAAATGGAAAGAGCAATTGAATGGGATGGTAACGAAGACAACATAGAAGATAAACCATATGTGAAAAAGAAGGGATTGTTGTATAAAAGATACAAAGAAGTACAGAAGGATGAGGTGAAATGGCAACTAATGGTACCTAAACCATTGAGGGATAAAGTGTTAGCAGTAGCACATAATTCATTGTTGTCGGCTCATTTAGGAATGAGGAAAACACATGATAAAATTCTAAATGAATTCTATTGGCCTGGAATAGGACAAGATATACGGAGATATGTGTTGAGTTGTGATATTTGTCAAAAGTCAGTTGACAAGAAGGTGAACCACAAGGCGCCTATGGGTCATCTACCTGTATTAGATGTACCATTCAAACACATATGCATAGACATAATCGGAGAAGTTAACCCTATGTCTGCAAGGGGTTACCGATACATATTGACCATCATAGACTTGAGTACAAGATATCCGGAAGCTATTCCATTGAAAGGAATTAGTACTGAGGAAGTTGCAGAAGCTTTGTTCGGATTTTATTGTCGTATGGGAGTGCCTCAGAAGATCCATACTGATCGTGGAAGCCAGTTCACTTCCGAACTCATGGCTGAAGTAAATAAGATGCTATTGATAAAACACACCATGACGAGTCCATACCATGCAACGGGCAATGGATGTGTAGAAAGACTTAATGGAACCATCAAAGCGACGTTGAGGAAGTTGATTGGTGAACAAGCGAAAGAATGGGATCGTTATATAGCTCCATTACTGTTTGCGTTGAGAGACACAGTACATGAGAGTCACGGTTTCACACCATTCGAACTAATATTTGGTAGATCGTGTAGGGGACCAGTGCAGATCCTGAAGGAGTTATGGACCAATGAGACAGTGGAAGAAGAAGTGAAAGACGTATATACGTATATGCAGGATTTGAGAGAAAGGATTGAGGAGACTTGTGATATGGCGCAGAAAGCGATACACAAAGCGAACGCTAAAAACAAGAAGTATTATGACAGGAAAGCGAGATACCGGAAGTTGGAAATAGGTGATAAGGTGTTGTTACTATTGCCTAGTTGTAAGAACAAGATGTTAGTAAAGTGGCAAGGGCCATATGTTGTGAAAGAGAAGATTGGAGACTATGATTACAGAGTTGAAATCGAGAAAGGAAAGATAAAGACATATCACATTAATATATTAAAGAAATATCACGAAAGAGAAGATGCCGAGACTGTAGCGTACATTTCAGCAGTAGTATATGACGGAAAAGTGGGTGAAGATGAAGAAGAAGAAATATTGGATTTATATGTAAGTGAACAAACAGAGACCTATGAAGATGTAGATATAAATCCTGATTTGGATGAAGAACAAAAAGGAGAAATGAGGAAACTACTGAAGAAATATGAAGACATTTTCACAGACAAGCCTGGGAGAACAGACTTAGTGAAGCATGAAATACATTTGACGAGTGAAGAGCCAGTAAGACAAAGAGCTTATCCAACACCATACCATTTGCAAAAAGAAATAGATAAGGAGATCCAGACGATGTTAGACAATAAGGTGATAGAAAGATCAGAGGCAGCTTATGCAGCACCGCTGGTGGTTGTCAAGAAATCAGACGGAAGCAATAGACTGTGTTGTAATTACAAACAGCTAAACAAACTTACAATATTTGATCCTGAGCCTATGATGACAAATGAGGATATTTTTAATAAGTTGAGTGGTAGTAAAATCTACAGCAAGTTCGATTTCTGCAAGGGTTATTGGCAGATCCCTATGAGTCCAGAATCGAAAGACTACACTACATTTGTATGTGCCAACGGGATATACAAGTTCAATGTGATGCCTTTTGGATTGATCAATAGTGCGTCAAGTTACAACCGTTTAATCAGGAAGATTCTTCAAGGAACAGAAAATCTTCAAAGTTATGTCGACGACATTCTAGCACATAATAAAGGATGGAGAGAACATTTGAAGACATTGGAGATATTTTTCGAAAGAGTGAGACAAGCGAATTTGACATTGAAGCCGAAGAAGTGTTCAATAGGATATGGAAAGATTGACTTTTTGGGACATACGTTGAACAAGGATGACATAAGTCCAAAGGAGAAATCAGTGGATAAAATAATAGACATGCCACGTCCAAAGACAAAGAAACAAGTCAGGAGTTTCCTTGGAGCGATAAACTATTATCGGAAATTCATACCACACTGTGCGGAAATCATGGCACCGTTAAGTGACTTAACGAAGAAGATAGCACCTGGAATGGTAGAATGGAATGAAGAGCTGGAAGATACTTTTACAAAGTTGAAGAACGAATTGGCGAAAGAACCAATTCTGAGACTTCCAAATTTAGAGAAGGATTTCATCCTACAAACTGATGCAAGTGGGAGTGGAATCGGATGTGTGATAATGCAGCAGTACGAGGGGACGAATCATCCCATAGCGTATGCGAGCAGGAAGCTGTTAGAGCGAGAGAGAAGATATTCTGTGGAAGAGAGAGAGTGCTTAGCAATCATGTGGGGAATAAGCAGGTTCGACCGATATCTTTGTGGAAAGACATTTACAATTGAGACAGACCATTGCGGATTGCAATATATGAAAGAGGGTCGAATGAAAAATGCAAGGGTGATGAGATGGAGTTTGGCACTCCAAAATTATTCCTTTAACATTAGATATATTAAAGGGTCCGAAAATGTTATGTCCGACTATTTAAGTAGAGGGATTGTGTAGTATAAGTTGAGATAAAGTAAATGAAGAAGTGTAAGCCAGTGAGTAAAGTGTATTAATTGTCATGTCGTGTATAGTAAGTGAATTAGTTTACTAGGTTAGTTTGTTAAGTAGGTTAGTTTGTTAAAGCCTGTAAACAGTCTTTTGAAGGAGGGGCATTTGTAGCGGTAGAATGCTTCTTATCAAACAAACCTATTAAATGATGCATTGTATAAGTATTAAATAGGTAAGAATTAAGCTAGACAATATGTGGCGTATTGTAGATTATAATTAATATTACTTGTGGCATTAAGTTAGATAATAATAATAGCGCTATAACAATTCTTGAATACGCGCTACATCAATTATCGAAACACAACGAAGGGCAGAAAGCAGCGTCAAACTTGAGCAGACGGCAACAACGGCAGACGATAAAGTTAGACAGCGAAAAGATGGCGAAGGAAGAAGACGTAGATTTCTGAGCAAGGGCGGCCATTGACGATTGTGGCGTTCCTTGTCGGTAATTCAGAAGATCTGACGGTGAATTGGGTGTGGAAGGCGACACGTTGTCGGCCTGTCCCACTGGTGAGACTATAAGTCCTTGGGAATAGAGATACCAGGGCTTGTCGTACGGAAACTTTGCGAAGTTTGGTGAGACACTTGCGAGTGCACTGCGATCGACATCGGAGAAGATCGAATTCGGAACTACAATTGCGATTGGAGTTCGACGGCAGAAGAAAGGGGCGAAACTACAACAAGACGAGCAAGCGACGAGAAGCTACCGTTGCTTGTGGAGAAACAACGAGGTGGACGAAACTACAGAGTGCTGTGCCAGCTACAGCATTCTCCGTCTACGCAGCTACGGAAGAGAATTGGAAACGACGGCAAGCAAGAAGAAGGTGACCTTCCTTCCTCTGCAAACCTTCATTCCAATCCATACGAACTGAAGAACTTCTACATCTACGCTGGAAAAGTCCAACGTGGAAGATAAGAAACAAGCTATAATATTATTAGATAATACGCCACAATAAGTAGATAGGATTATTGATTGTATTTTACTGTTTGATATTGTTTTATTATAATATAATCTTTAAACGAATCTCAGCTACATTTGTTTTAGGTCCTAGTTCATTCTAATATTGATCACCCAATGGCCTCTGAGCATAAAGTTCCCTATTAAAGCTAGATTTAAAACCCTAGATTTCGATGGACGGTGACACAGACAAACGGAAGAGCATAGACAGACAGACAAACAGACAGAAGAACATAGACAGACAGATCATCAACTAAGAAAAATTGATCGTGCAGCATCATAACCTCTTACAGATCACGCTCAATTGCTCCTCATCTCATGTATGCCACTCAAGCCAGACTGCACCTTCGTCTGTATCTCATTTGTCCCTTCTCTGTCTCATCCCGTCTGCATCTCTGTCTCTGTCCATTTTTTTGTCTCTGTCTATCTGTCAATCAATCCTATACCCTCCCTCTCTCTCTCTCTCGCTTGTTTCATGCTTTTCAATTCATACTCTCTCCCCATGACATGGGGGAGGCACAGTGTAGACGTTTTCCTGCCCCACTCCCATCCACACCCCAACCTCTCTGGGTAAGACACGCACACCTGAGACCCCTCCCACCAAATCAATCGATCAATGAGAGAGATAGACAGATCCCTCCTCCCCTCCACTCAATCATCACACCACAGGTCTCGTTGTTGTCGTTTAAGAGGAGACCGATGAGACTGAGGAGGAGAAGGTGAAAGCCCCTCAAGTGGCAGAACAGCGAATACATCTCACTCCCCTCCTGGCTCTGTCTCAAAGAATTGCATCACTCCAGGGTAATACACTTGAAACACAATTGACTGAACGTCCCCCAACACAAACCATCTCCATCCACTTCATATTAATAAAACAACAGCAGAACCTGTTTCACCCAACACATAACTTAATAATGCGTACCAACCAAAACCGTCTTGCACTGACACAACAGAACTTGCTTAATTAAAACAGAGCGACATCAGTCATGACTGCAAGGAAGCAACAGAAGAGCGACAGAAAAAGGCCATGGACAGACAGACAGAGACAGACAGACAGACAGACCGACAGACAGAGACAGACAGACAGAGACAGCCAGACAGAGACAGCCAGACAGACAGAGAGAGACAGAGAGTGTGATGTACCTGTCGTCTGCTATGTACATTCGCTCATCAATGAAGACACTGCCAGACAAGAGAATGTACCAACTTCGAATCAACTCGTGGCGTCTGAAGAGACATTCATCCAAAAACACAAAACGATCGCAAACAATTCCTTAAAATATTCTTAACCACAAAATCTTAAACAGATCATAAAACTATTCATGAGAAAACAGATCCGTCGTCTTCAACCTCAAATCTAATGCCACAGAATTAAAAAAATAATCGCTTAAGTTTACAAACGAAATAAGAGAATATTATATAATCAATGGCACCCAATAATAGCATAACATTAATCTACTGAATGACGTCATCAACTGACATGACAGTCATCACTTAAATTGGTAATTAATTAATTCAATTAATTAATTAAATGAATCAATTACCAATTAAAGTGATCTCCTCTTAATTGACTGACCGGAAGAGAAGAGCATTTGCCGGATGCTTTTCGTATCTGATGTTCCGACAGATACTCCTAAGATCGGCCTCAGACAGCGACAAGAAGGCCTTATGAGGACAAAGCCAGCGGAACAAAGCATCAATGTCCTGCAAAAGACAAACAATGCCTTATGAGGACAAAGCCAGCGGAACAAAGCATCAATGTCTTGCAAAAGAGAAACAATGCCTTATGAGGACAAAGCCAGCGGAACAAAGCATCAATGTCTTGCAAAAGATAAACAATGCCTTATGAGGACAAAGCCAGCGGAACAAAGCATCAATGTCTTGCAAAAGACAAACAATGCCTTATGAGGACAAAGCCAGCGGAACAAAGCATCAATGTCTTGCAAAAGACAAACAATGCCTTATGAGGACAAAGCCAGCGGAACAAAGCATCAATGTCTTGCAAAAGACAAACAATGCCTTATGAGGACAAAGCCAGCGGAACAAAGCATCAATGTCTTGCAAAAGACAAACAATGCCTTATGAGGACAAAGCCAGCGGAACAAAGCATCAATGTCTTGCACACAAACATATGAACAAGACCAAAAGAGATTTGAGGAGAATGGCTGCAGACAAATACATGTGCATCATCGTTCCACAAATTTATATCATTGAACTTTTTCAGATGATTCTGTAACCTAGATTTTAAAAATTGCATAGTCATGAATTCACGTTTTACAAAATATAAGAAATGTCATCTATCAACAATTCCATGAATGACGTTAGGTCAAGTGATTGATCATTACAGGTTGGCTCATCATTCCCTCATTTGTGCATCATATGAAGCATGATAGATTAAGGAATTAATAAGCCTTAGCTCCGATATTTAATCAGTGTGGATGGTTTAAGCCAGAGGTTCTGCACCGGTGTGTCACGACACACTATTGGGTCGCGAATCGACCGGCGGTGTGTCGCATAAAACTGGTGTGTCATTGGTGTGTCGCGAAGAATTGGTGTGTCGCAAATTCTCACAGCATATATCCGTCGTTCTTGCAATACACGGACTTGCTCATTTTAGCAGTTTAGGGGACGTAGGCTGTGAGAATTCGTAGCACTCTATTTATCCATTTAATTTCATCGCAATCTGGAGTGGCTACAATGTTTTCTTTGTAGGCCCACAATCATGTATGCATATATTCATATATGCATGAAACACATTGCGGATGACCTCTCAGCCTACAGTAGGTCATAGTGAGCTAGCGAATGCGACGAAAAAAATTTCCCCAAAGCAGTCACATTTGAAAATAATGGAGGAAATTCTTTTAGAAATGGAAATTTTGTGGATGACACGGAAATGTGTCCTCTCAATCTGTTTGCGTATTTGAAGCATTTGAAGGAACACTGTAGGACAAGGAAGAGGGGAAGGAAGAAAAGGAAACAGAAGAAGAAAAAGAAGAGTGTGGGGAAGAAGAGGATGGAGAATCGGAGGAAGCGAAAAAGGAAGAAGAGGTGGAGGAAAAAGAGGATGAGTATGAAGATGAAGTAAAAAAGGAAGAAGAAGAGGATGCTGAGACTTACCTCTTTAGTTCTCTGTGATGCGGGTTTCTGCAGCAGGTGAATAAACTTCATCATTCAGAATAAAGAGACATCCACATCAAGCAGCAACATCAGCAGCTCGTACCTCATCATCATCATCTACATAAGATGCACGACACAGCATCCAGCAAACAATAGGATGTGGAGGATGAAGATGAGGATGCTGGGGTAGAACCAACAGCATCTGAAGTCTCTGTTTTTCTCTCTCTCTCTGTCTCTCTCTCTGTCTCTCTCTCTGTCTCTCTGTCTCTCTGTCTGTCTCTCTCTCTCTCTCTCTCTCTCTCTCTCTCTCTCTCTCTCTCTCTCTCTCTCTCTCTCTCTCTCTCTCTCTCTCTCTCTCTCTCTCTCTCTCTCTCTCTCTCTCTCTCTCTCTCTCTCTCTCTCTCTCTCTCTCTCTCTCTCTCTCTCTCTCTCTCTCTCTCTCTCTCTCTCTCTCTCTCTCTCTCTCTCTCTCTCTCTCTCTCTCTCTCTCTCTCTCTCTCTTAGAACCAGGTGCAACGACGATGACAAAGAAACCTCTGACCTTGTCAAACTAAGTCACCTGTAAATGGAAAACATGCATCAAAGTCAGTGATTCTTTCCAAGTATTTATATAACGTCTGCTCAATGTGACTGTTCAGAGGCGCCTCCAGCCCGACCAATGCAGAATCCCAAGCCAACAGAATGCATGGATCCAAAGGAAGCAGATGAAAAGGAAGCAGATGAAATGGATGTCAGATGAAAATGGTGTTCGCTCCATATGGACGTCTCAAGCAATGGCAAAGTGTGAGGACTAAACGTGAAAAGCTCAACAAGCACTGGCCACTCACTGGTCCCTCTCACTAAAGATCGACTCACAATTATTAAATAGCCAGACAAATATAAAGGAAGACACAGAAAAAGACAAAGACAAAGAGAAAAACAAAGAGAAAGACAAAGAGACAGACGTTCGGTGTCTACTTTGACTGACTGTGAATCCTTATTATTCCATCTACATCTGAAGGTATCTACACACACACGCGCGCACACATGCACATGCGCGTGCGCAGACACACAAACATCCACGACCCACAACAATTGATACTGATTCAAATGAATCCAGAAAATTCGAACATTGTTGAGTTGCAAGGACTGAGCATTGCTTGCAATTATGACAAAAGACAACAAATGATGCAAGAAAATTCTCACAGAGTTGTTACCATAACTGTAACGACCAAAACAGAAGATGAATCTTATAAAAGACAGTATGAAAAGTCGCCTTGCATTGACAGACATAGCCTATATGTTTCAAACTTAAATAACCTAATAACCTAATAACAAGATGGTGAGGGAGTTCTGGCCATAAACTAGTCGGCATCAATCCAGACATATATATATATATTTCGTTTATTCAAGAAAAATTAAGTTGACAGACCGCAACTTATTACATGAAGAAAGTTGATGAAAGATGATCCTGATTGCAATAGATGAACTTGATCTGTGATTTGTGGCCTAACTGCTGCACAACATTAGACATGCAAAGTAGTAGTCAATAGATCATCTAACTAAAAGTGGACAGCTTGTAAAGGGAATGAACACATTAAGACAGAATTTATTAAATCAAATTCAGCTAAATGCCACCGTCTGAATCTGTCATGAATACAATACATAGTAGCCTAATCGGTGATTTAAATCATACGAACATTCGAAGAATTCTTTCGAAATCGCTCTATCCAGCAGACTCACCTACAATGTTTAACATTCCGACAACTAGCAGCATGAACCAATAGGAAGAGGAGGAGGAGGAGCTGTGGCGAATAATAGGTCTAAACTGTTAGGCTAATTATTAGGGCACCGCGTAAATCCGAGTGAGGAGTCATGATCCACTTGTCTTAATATCGCTGGTTTATAGTCGCCATCTTCAGCTGAAGGACTTGATCGCTTGGCTTTGTTTCCACGCTACTTTACGGCTGCTAATTGGGATAATTGACAACAAAACAATCACGATTGGCCCAGGTAGCTCACCTGTATTAGTAACGAGTAACAGACTACTTCCGCTCAGTGTTGCCACTGAGGTTTCTGAAATAAACCCAGATTTTCTTCCAAAAAACCCCCAGAAAAACCCAGACTATTCATATAAGCTATTTTAGACCTTCTTTGTTAAAATTAAGTTGGTTTTTTGCTTGTTCGCATGAGGATTAACAAAATGTTCGTCAAAAGAGTTGAATAAAATGCAATTACAACTTTAAAAGTATCAATTGTCAAAGTTGTCAAAGACTCGGGATCCATACTGACAATAAGCTTAATCGTGTGTGCATAACACACTTGGCTTAAGTTTTCAAAGGTTTAAAGTTGTCTGAGGTTTCCAGCCAAATTTTCTTAATACACCAACAATCCAACGTTTTAAACACCTAGAACATTAATACTCTGCAACAACTTGGCTATTATACCACCAGAGGATTGACCTGACTTACAGTGTATATATAGGCCTAACTGTATATGCATGTTATAGATGTAGCTAATACAGCTTTACAAGGAAAAGACGAGTGACCTTACCTATTTTGAAGTGTCAAAATGGTTTATTTCTGTGCAGAACTATTCTTCAGGTTATAAATTATTTGTGAATTGACAACATGAGATCTTGATTGTGGAGTTTAAAATTAAAATTAGTGGGAAAATTATGTATCACAACCATTTTACATTAAATTTAACAGAATATTCATGTGTTGCAAGCATAGAGATGTATTATATACTAAACATATCACTAGAGAGAGTATCGCCCTGTATATCTACGTCGCTGTCTCTTTACATACCGACCAATCACATCCTACGTGCCTCATTCATACCGACCCAATCACAGGCGAGTTCTCGTACCAACCAATCACAGTCTTACAGCATCGATTTGAAAAATAAATAAAATAATATCAGCATTTTTATAATAAGACAAACTTGTCGATGTTTACTTGTCAATATTGCAAGAAAGGCAAAATTAACAAGCAGGCATCGACATGTTCGTCTTATTATAAAAATGCTGATATCGTTATATTTATTTTTCAAATCGATGCTGTAAGACTGTGTGTGATTGGTCCGTATGAGAAATCGCCTATGATTGGTCGGTAAGATACGAGCGATGTAGGCTTAATGTGTGACTTCATATCTGATTGCAGGGCAGATACGTCATACTCTCTCTAGCATTATGTTATACATGTAATACATCTCAATGGTTGCAAGTACAAAATGTCAACTCACCAAAATAAACCCAGATCTTGCCCAAAAAAACCCAGAAACCCAGACGAAGGCCAAAAAACCCAGATCTAGTGGAAAAAACCCAGCTGTGGCATCACTGCTTCCGCTCCAAAAGAGAGCGACACAGTCAGCAGTGTGTCGTCTGTGTTCATGTAGCGCATTTCTTGACGATTTCTGTGTTCGACGGCCTGTCATCATTTAAGTAAGTAGGTAAGTAAGTATAGCCTCTATTACTCATTTTTGAAAACGTGCGATGGGACTTGACAAGTATACGTTAGTGCAATCTAGTCTAACACATAGAAGTAATAACACAGTTAGTAATATACATGAAAAGTAACAGAGAAAATTTTTAATAGCCTAAGTGTAAAGTATTCTATAGTAATGAAACCTTTTCTTGTGAGAAGGCCAGAACGTAGAATGTCAAGGTTCTGTGAACGAGGTCGCAAAGAGTTCTGTGATTCATTCATGAATTAGATGGAGTAAACCATGCATAGAGGATGACATGCCAAGGGTTAGCCTAGCAAATAGCTGCGCGGTCGGCTTTGACGCACACCTCTTCTAAAGTAGGGGAGTTGGAGGGCAAGAAGGCAAGCATTACAAGTTTCCGTATAACAGAATTCAGTCGAGTATCGAGTAGGCCTACACCATTCGCGCAAAATTGGTAGAGCGAACTACGTCAAATAGACGAATGCCATCTAGTTAATTCATTCATTCATTTCGAGAATTTATGTAGTGCCTCTTCAAGAAATCTACTCTGAGGCGCTCCCAGTCCAGCCACAGCTAAAATAAGATTTGAGCAACTTATAAAAGCAGGTGAATTTCTCATAGGCATAAGTCGCAAGGTTAATGGGGGAGCCATTCCAGATAGCGGGACCCACAATAGAAAAAGCTCTGCGCGCTGCATGTCTGGCAGAGGTGCGAGCTCAATGACCCAAAAAGGTAAAATCTCCCCCCGTTGCCGCAGAGCAAAGAGCTCGACGGGCTGCAAGGTTGGAGACAGATCGACAGAGGCTAGACAAATATGATGGAGCACAATCAAGAATTAGCCTAAGGCATCGCCAAACAAGCGAGCAACTCGGTAGGCGACGCGCGCTGTGAAACATCTAGAAGCTAGTCACGAACTACGTAGGCCTAGTGTTTAATCTAGTCCCCGTCACCGTCACGGATATTGGCGCTAAAATTTGAATAAGTGAGCTAGTGGTATAATTTTTTTGCGTAACATTCTCATTTGAACAACCTATCCGCCAGTACACAACTTTCCACATTATATTGTGCATAACATATATTTGCCTGCATTCAAAACCGTTCTCGACCTATCGAGTCACCTTATATTTCAGCAAGCTTACTGATTAAAAAAAGTGTGTGGGGAGGTGTATGTGTCTCTCCCCACCAGAAACTTTTTTAATTTCCGCATTGCACTGGTATCATTTTAAGCTGTCAGCTTAACAAAATAGATGTAGCCTACTTTTTAAGTGCTGATAAGAGTGGCCTAAGATTTTAATAAATATAGGATATATGTACTGGAGCGACAGAGGAGAATAATTGAAGCAAATGAGATCATCAGTGGAAAGGAAGCAGCAGCTGTACATTGGGAGAAGTTCTTTGAATTATCAGCAAACAAAGCAACATGGGGTCATAAGAAGAAATTATTTAAGAATTTGAAAGGAACGTTAGGACAGAAATTCTTCAGTGCTAGAGTTGTAGACCTGTTGAACAGTTTGGATGACAGCACTGTTTTCGTGGACGCGTACAGTCACAGCGTTTAAAAGGAAGCCATGGAAAATTGGGCTATTAAATGTTCCAGGTTAATCTGCAGTGGTTCTAACACAGACCCAGCGTCTTCTGAAGCAGTGGTTTCCAAACTTCTCTGGGTTGGTACCCACTTGTAAATATCATGGCCCTCTCGAGAGCCACTGAATAAAATTGAACATCATGTACTAAGATTTGCTTCGTAAATCGGCATGGAAATATGAAACATTAAAGGAAAACTCAAGTAAAAAATTGTTTACAATTAGTCCAATCATATTCAGATGTTGTTGCACTCAAAACTCTTATGCTTTGCTATGATAAGATTTTTTAAATTTATTTTTTAACCCAAGCTGTCCTTCATGCCTCTCTCCCAATATTCTCTTCATTTAGACAAGGCGGTCTAACTGCTCCAAGATGTTAATGGTATGGAGCAGACCTGCTGACCGGACCTGTTGAAGCTGGGCAGCATGACGCGAGACAGGCTCAGAGAGTGGCATCGGACTCTTACGGGCATTCAGCCCAACGATATTGATGATGAGAATTTGCGTACTATATTGTGGACGTCATATGAGCTTGCTGGCAGAGCAATCCTTAGATTACAGCAGCTGTCAACCTACATTATACAATCATTCATTTAGTCATGATGATGGATTCTACAGGTGACCCATGTTGTGGTAACTGGTGGTAAGAAATGGAGCCCAATGAACAATGTGACTCTCAGGGAATTAGATTACACTCCATCTAAATAATATCACATAGACAGACTCCACTCGCATGTTTCATGAAATTTATTCATTCTATGTAAAGAAGTAAAATACATTCAAATACAAAAGAAGAAAATACAATCGTAATCATAGATTCAGAACTTCCACAGCATCCATAAAAGCTAAATCGTGGGAACCAGCCTATTCACAGACACTCAATCAAAACAAAGTCGGTAGGCAGAGGGTCAAGATCCGAACAGTCAGGCGAGGAGTTAGACAGACAGCTATAGATGGGATGATGTTGAGAGTTGGAACAGTGTGGGAGGTTGGAAGAATCATGATAGGATCTGTGATGCGATGCAATGTTTTCAGTTTCGAGTGAAAGACCTGTGTGGAAATAGCGAGAGATGGAGTTTTGATGAATTCGTATGATAGGTCAGATGTTTGTCATATTGCTGGTGGAAGTTTGTTCCAACGAGGATGAACAGCAATGGATATAGAATGATTTGCAAATTTTAGTGGTGAGGTGATGGAAGGGTGATACAAAGAAACAACGCATTGAAAGATACACCACAGATCTTTCAGTACACATTACTAGACATGTGAAAACATCGACAAACTGCAGAAGCTAATGTTCTTGCTTTTGAATCTCGATTTTTTCAACAACCAATTGTCACTATGAACCATTGCAGGTTCTCAACAAATGACACAGAGAAACGCTGAGAAAGGCAAGAGTTAAGGAATTTCGGGAACGGAATGTCTTTCAAAGGAATGTCCTTTCATCGATGAGAACACCATCGAATCTGGCGTCATCTGAAGTCTGATCTGTCTCTCTTTCTCTGTCTGTGCTGCAACTTATGAGCAATGTCTCGTGCAGACGACTGCCTCTCCTCAACCGTCTCCATCGCATCGTCCGACTCTGATTCCACATCCAGACAGCTGCTGTTGCTTGGCAACCACTTCCAGTTCTTTGTTGACGTATTCCACTGTGTGCCCAGCCACCATAAATCCTACAGCAGATCCAGAACATTTCTAAGTTAATTCAGTTGAGTAGAATAGGCTAAACAGCACAACCACCACCACCACCACCACCACCACCACCACCACCACCACCACCACCACCACCACCACATCAATCCTTCAATGGAGTTTCAATGCTTCAATGGAGTTTCAATAACATTCGACAAGTACATGCGCACTTAGAACATAGGGTGCGTGCTTATACTAATATGCAAAAAATATGCCTAAACTAAGACCATACTAATAGTACTATAACTACTTTTCCTTCTCACACAACAGATGAGTGGTTCAACAATTACCTAAGTGTTGAGAAATGAATGCATTCAGAAGTGCACAGAGTGATGACGTGGTTGAATGACCAGCATTTGGCAGCTGCATGGCCGACTTCATGATGTGGTCATGCATGACGTTCAGCATGCTCAAAGAAACGCGTATCAGCTGATCTAGAAACATAAACATAATATCATGACGCAAGTTCTTTCAGTATCGTAAGTTCTGTCTCGTCGGTTAAGACAAAGAGTTTTATTTGAGTATAGAAGCCAGTGTTAAGATATAAATAGCAGTTATTATTACTTTAAAAAAATGCAATATAATATATAAATAAAATGTCAGATTATAAGAAACAACAAAGAGTTAAGTTCACAATGCTATTAAGGTCAGTCCAATAAAAGTTGTCAAGATATCTAAAACACATTTGACATCATCTATAGGTCATGAACCGACCTAGATCGTTATATAGGTCAGATGAAATGATGTATAAGCTTACGAGAGCAAGGCACTCAATTTCACATGTGCCTTGAAATAATCACCAATATTTTAACAATCAGAGAAATATGGCGATAATACCTGTAAAGGTTTCAAATTACCCCCTCCTAAACATTAACCCCCGGAAACTAGATTTGCATCAATCATCGCATTTGTTGCACTTAAAAAATCAGAAAAAGCATCCCACTTCTTGTTTTGGTCTGAAGAATATCACCGTCATCCCACTTCATGTTTTGTTATCAATATTTTGATCCGAAAAAAATAATAGCCTCGAAGCCATTTTCTCCATTGTAACTTCAGTGGCGATTAGTATTTTAGTTACAGATGAAAATATTGATAACAAACCACGAAGTGGGATGATGGATGATAATCTTCAGACCAAAACAAGAAGCGGGATGATTTTTCCGATGTTTTTAGTGCAATAATGCGATGATTGATGCAATTTACAGTTTGCAAGGGGGTAATGTTTAGGAGGGGGTAATCTGAAACCTTTACACCGGTAGAGTAAGCATAAATGTTTGCTCTCAGTCCCTTTTGCTTGTACCTCCACTATGCGGAACCGTGCCTTTTCGGTGGTAGGACCCTCAACCTGCCCTTGACACTCCACTCCCTTTCTAGAACTCCTTCTCATGCATTCCTCTCTCATTTTAAGACAGCTTTATTTGACCATGCTGGGGTTGGGAGCGCCTCTAGTAGTCCCCTAAAAGAGGCTCTATACAAATGCAGTTAATGACTTCAATTGAATGCCATGTATGCATTTGTGGACATTGTATAGAATAGACAATGTGGCCAATTGGAAATGGACAGGTCTCTCATTAGCAATCCTCTGACATCCTAATTTCATAAAGTTCTTGTTCATCTTGAGCTGCGCTTGCTTCCTAGGTCACTTCCAGACACATGTATTCAACAATTGTTTGAAATGGTTTTTGACCGGATTGGAGTCGGGAACACCACTTGGTAATTGTCTTTAAAAGGTGCTATAAAAATCCCTGAATGAATAAAGTCTGTGTTGACAACATGGACTCAAAGAAGTCATTGAAAGAGCGAGCATGTGATTTTATAATCCAGTTCGACTTTAGAAGTGAAGAAACCATTTACTTTGTTCTCTTTGGAGTCCTTCCAGTTTGATTTTGTTGGCTTCATGCTGAGCCTTCTTCCTAAGTCGACAGATTCGAGATGCGAGTATGTTCTTCTCTCGTCCAATTGTTTTCCTCTCCTTTCCACTGCTTTCCTTTATATCCTTTGATTTGAACATCTCCTCCATTCCACTAATCCTGCTTCCGATATCGAGTAATTTCAACGGATCAGGTCGAACGTCGTTTCCTTCAGCACGTCTGACCTTGCTACGACCGCTGCTGCTGCTGCTGCTAATGACCGCATTTTGTGTGGAATCATCGCAAGTTGGATCGATGCAGCTGTTGAGAATGTGGAAGTCGCCTTCGTCTAGCGCTGGTAGAAGTCGCTTCGGCTTCGGTCCACGCAACTCTTGATTGTATTGCCAGAAATTCTGCTTGCAATGAATGCCAAGCGCAAGAAACTGCGCCATAAATTTCAGGCTCTTTTCCCGAGACTCTTAAAAACAGAATTTTCAAAAAAGTACATTAACTCATAAAAGAACTTCATTCAATGGAGACATTTTTAAAAAGATTACAGAATATTAAAAACAAAGCAAACAATAAAGGAATATAAGAAGTAAAAACATTTGCCAGCAGACATCCATGCAGATGTGATGCATGAATCCCAAACCAAACTGCTGCTTCTACTGATGGGATAGGGCTAAGCTGAGACGAAAGCTGCTTCCATTGACTCCCTGGTTAAGTCTGGTGTTGATTATCAGACAAAGAATATTAGATTTACTACCACATAATTTATGGTATAGCCTGCAAACAAGGTCTCACTCCGGCAGTTTAGAAATACAAGTAACATCACAATCATCTCCAGATTTCTAAAGTGCAAGTTGTGTGCAACTCTACTTGGCTATGTGCATAGCATCAACCTTGTACTATTCACGAGTGCCGACAGTTACATTAGAGCTATGAAAAGGAGACAGCAGGTTAAGAAAGTCTGGATATAAACTGAAATTGAGATTTAATATATGAAATCTGAATAGAAATGCTCACCAGGTGCAGAGAAAGCGCTTTCTTCATCGTCTGAATCTGAATCATCCGACAATTCATCAGTTGCTCGTTTACGTTTGCGGATGACGTTTGAAGCCATTGAAACTAAAAACATTTGCCATTAGATTTTTAATCTAACAGCTGGTTTCAACAACAATGGCCATCATAAAATAGCAAATTGTTTCATGAAAACACTACAACCAGTTGCTTGGAACTGCCCTCTTCTTCTTCTTCTCCTCCTCCTCCTCCTTGCTTCCTCTGTCTTTCTCAATTTCCTCCATATCCTACGGTATACTTCAGATGAAGAAGAGTTAGTATTAGAGACAAAACCGTAGAGAAAGAAGTTGAACAAAAACAATGAGATGTAATTAAAACAGAAAAACTATTTTTGCTACATAAACAAAGATGAATAATTACTGTCCTCTGAGATACATAATTCAACTGTTAATGTCATAGCTTTTACTAGACAACCAGATTGCCCAGAGATTCATTAATAATAGGGCACAGCCGGGTGCTGACCCGGATACCCGGATATGCCGGGTATTTGACACCCGGCAGATAACCGGACCCGGTGATGAAAGGTCTTCCGGGCCGGGTGGTAATTATGAATAGCATACCACACATTAAAGAGCTTAGCAGCTAACCGGCAAGATCTCTCAACTGCATTATAGTACAATGAACAGACAGTCTGCTGATGGCTGCTTTATATTAGACTATCCTATTTCAAACAGCCTACCAGCAAGAGGAAGGAGGAGGTGGAGGGTAGAGTTTGTTTCACCCTCTTCCATGCTGTCTCTCCTCCCTCCTCCTTCTCCTCTCTCTTCTACTACCCCTTCCTGAGAGGAACAGTGGTAGACAATGAAGGAGAAGAGGGGGAGTAAATAGTGTGTATATATATATATATATATAAATAATTATACGTGTGACCTGGTGGCTGAATAAATATATATATTTAAATATAAGAATGCCTTCTCTTCTTCCTTCCCCCTCTTTCTCTTCTAGTATTCCCCTTCCTCTTCCACCTGCTGCTTGGCTGTTTGAAATATCTAACAGGGAAGAGAAAGGAGATGATGAAGGAGGAGGGGAGGAACAGTGGTAGAAGGTTAGGGAGTATAGGAAGGGGAAAGAGCATATATGTGTGTGTGTGTGTATACATTATACACACACACACACACACACACACACACACACATATATATATATATATATATATATACTGCTCACTGACCATAGCTATATAAGTTGGCAAGGGGTCATCTGTCATTAATCCTTATCTTTAAAGCCTGTTTGGTCTGTCACACCCTCATTCAAGTCAGAGAGACTTAGTACTTGTCAGAAGGGATACCTTCCACCTGTTATATGACTCTGCAGCCAAGCTTAATAGGCTCCCTCTTTAATATGACCATGTATACATATCACAGATTAAGGGATGGTACACTTTGAACTATGTCTACATGTAGTTGGACTGCATATACCACAGAAGCAGGACTGTTTATCACGGGCCTCTGACCTACTCTTGGCTGGATGGACAGATCAGCATTTCTATACTATAGAATGACTTTATCAACACAGTTCATGAACAGATATTACTGGGTAATACTGGCACCTCTCAATCAATAACCCTGGCAGAACTCAACTGTAGTAAAACTGACACATTCGAGTTTTACTCAATTCCACCAAAGGTAGCTAGCAAACTGAGTGATGTTTGTTTGACAGCATTCAAAGCGGGACATACTATTCAGTTTAGAGATTGACGATTACTTTTAATACCCGGACCCGGACCCGGCAGATTTTATTCAAACTACCCGGACCCGGTACCCGGTTGAAAAACGGCACCCGGCTATGCCCTAATTAATAATTATTATTCTAAATCTCTCTCTTTAAGAGCTGCATTAGTAGGAGTGGTTTCAGTTTAAAATAACAAAACTGTATGATAACAAAGATCATTAGTGTAGCCCTCCTCATTTATACAGGCTTGGGATTGGCAGCACCAAAGTACAAGCAGAGGCGGAGTTAGAGTCGCAAAAAGCATTAGCTTCTTACTTGTTCTGTCATCAGATGATCTACAAGTGATGAAATGAGGTTGAGTGGGACACTTCTTCTCTGTCCTCTTCAGCGTTTCTTGTGATGCCTGGGTTAAGTTCGAATCCTCCACTTGAACTGGCAGCAGAAGGTTTGGTTCGGTTGTGCCAGTCGTCATCAGAATTCCTGAATTAAAGATGTCATCTAACGAGATGACTTTCTCTTCATTTAGACCAAACAGGTCATCGGGAAACTCATCCAGAAAACTCAGAAATTCCTCTTCATGACAAAATTCCGCCATCTTTGCACTACAATCAACCATTTTTATACAAAAATTCAATCAAACAAAATGCTAAAAATCTGAACAGCACAATCAACTAATTTCTAACCTTATATGGTTTTGTTGTAGGACTGAACAAGAAGCTCAGTTTGGTCCATTACATGTACTGCATGTACTGCGTAAGAACTTGCATCGGACTGATGCAAGTTCTTACGCAGCATGATCACTAACAGCTTATATTAAATACACATATACTTCGTTTATTCAAGAAAAAATAAGTTGACATACCGCAACTTATTACATGAAACAAAAAACAAAAAAGTATTTTAAAGAAGCAAATGGGCTAAAGTAACGAGTGTCCGCAGAATTCAGGCTGGAACCATGCGAAAGATAGATTTCTGGTTCCTAGAGTTAACACTGCGAACAGTCTTAAAAAGAACACGAGAGATGAAATTAGTCATCTTTTCTAGGCAGTTCAACTTCAAAGTCATGTGGTCGCGAACGCAGAGCATAAGGCCTTTTAACAATAGGTGAAAATAGGCTTCGGAGTACATGATTGAAATTCCAGATGACAAACTTTAAGAGTCTAATGTCTGCATCGTCAATCAAGCGGTCAAGGTCAGGGTAATGAGAAGGGAGGTATCCCAATCGCTTGACCTTTTGTAGGAAGCGTTGAAGTTTGAGGCGATCAATTGCAGTGGTGTATCCCCACCAAGCAGGTGAGGCATAGAGAAGACGAGAGATGGTTGTTGCACGGGCTACCTACATCGTTATGCAGCTAAAACGCAAAATGGAAAGGACATTTCAGCAACTTTACATGACATTGCAAAAGACCGGTTTAGTCAGCTCAACTCTTTCTTTTTAACCCAGAAACCTATAAACACCACTCAACCGCAAATTTCACTAAACAACAGATATAAATCAGTGACAAACAAATCCGAGAACGAAATCGTAATCTCGAGACTTCTACAGCGCCCACAAAAGCCAAGTTGCGGGAACCAGCTTATTCACAGGCCGCGCTTAATCAAAACAAAATCGATAGGCAGCGGGTCAAGTCCAGAGAGTCAGGCAGGCAGATAGATGGACGACTAAGGTGGGTGATGTTTAGAGTTGAAATGACGAGGAAAGTGAGGAGAAGAGGAAGAATCAGGATAGGGTTTGTGAAAGAGCAATGTTTTCAGTTTTTAGTAAAAGACCTGTGGGGAGATAGCGAGAGGTGGAGTTTTGGTGAGCTCGTATGATGGGTAGGAAGTTTGCCGTAGTGCTGGCGGAAGTTTGTTCCAAAGAGGTGGAACAGCAATGGCTATGGAGCGGTTTGCGAATTTCAGTGATGAAATGTAAACAACCGCCACTGTTCGTAATCTGACACAGCCATTTCTGTGAGAGTAAGTCATTATAGGAACAGAAAAGCGGTTCTCATTAACGCTGAAACACAAGTTGGTAACCATCGCTACAGTTAACGCAATCCATGAGCAAAAGTACGTATCAGCTGGACATGCAGTTTTCAGGACACGGCTAAATTATTACTTATCACTCCCCAGTGTACGATTGTAAAAACCAACCTGTCTAATTTATTTGTAATATGACTTTTGAAGATCGTGCGAGCTTTAAATCGTCGTCAGTAAAGTTAATTTCATACAAGATAGCAATCTTCTTCTCTTCTCTATGAAGTATAACTGATAGCAAATGCTTTTCGTCGAGTCAGCATTGATACGACCACGCGCGGGTGAATCTGTGATGCCGATCTATAAATAGAAATTATTTCTGGTTATTTTTGGAACGGAAAATCCCTTTGCACAGTTCTATGGTTGGGGATGGTGATTCATTCACGCCAACAGCATATATATATATATAATTATATATATATATATGCGTGTGTGTGTTTGTTTGTATGTGTGTGTGTTTGTTTGTGTGTGTGTGTGTGTGTGTGTGTGTGTGTGTGTGTGTGTGTGTGTGTGTGTGTGTGTGTGTGTGTGTGTGTGTGTGTGTGTGTGTGTGTGTGTGTGTGTGTGTGTGTGTGTGTGTGTGTGTGTGTGTGTGTGTGTGTGTGTGTGTGTGTGTGTGTGTGTGTGTGTGTGTGTGTGTGTGTGTGTGTGTGTGTGTGTGTGTGTGTGTAACCAAATATTGTTAGCAGGTTATTCATTCATTCACGAACATTTATATAGTGCTCCTTCAAGTAAAAACTACTCAGAGGCGCTCCCGACTCCAGCGCGCCCAAAAAGAACAGTTTTAAGTTTAGTAAGGATTCTAAGGAAGAATCCTAGCTGGTAGGGTCCCAGGGTGTAGGCGTAGCTCAAAAGGAAGCCCATTCCAGACCACAGAAAAGGCTCGATTCTTCATGGTAGTAGTACGAGCAAAAGAAACTAAGAGGACTCCCTTATCAGCAGATCGTAGCTGACGACGTCCTTTGATACCCTGGTAAATACAATCTGCACCCTAGGCCGCATCCATTTGAACTAACCAATAAAAACAATAAAAACTTCATAACACGGATGCTGTATAAACAGTTTACTAGGTTTTATTCGCTGCTCCTTTGTGCTTGTTAACTGTCGCGTTATGTCGACCGGTTATTTTGTCAATAAAACGAATATTATATATTATACCTGGGACTAATATCGAATTATACCCAATGTAGAGCTACATGCAGTGCATAGCTATGGCGAGGCCTTGATAATATCGCCATACCAAGGCAATACAATACCAAATACAATCTGCACCCTAGGCCCCATCCTTTTGAACTAACCAATAAAAACAATAAAAACTTCATAACATGGATATGGATATGGCTACCCTGAACTCAATACGCTGGCGAATAGGGAGCCAGTGAAATACCTCAAGCATGTAGTTTGAGAGTTGAGACATGACCATATTTAGGTATTTGCCCAATTTTGTAATAGAAGACTGGACATAATTATGTAGACAGAGCCACAAAGAACTGAGGCCATCTAGGCAATTACGCACATACTTACTTTTACTAACACTTCCTGTTGCTGCTGTGGACTGCAATTTGGTTTCATAACAAAAGTTTGGAAATAAATCTCTGCTCAATTTGTTGTGGTTTTCTTGGCTCAGCCTAGTCTTGTTCATAATCTGCCTTAATGTTTTCCTGCTGAATTACTGTATGAAAATAATTACCATTAATTAAGGAGTTGCTAGTCATTTATTGTGAGTCCTTTCGTCCATCCGTCTCTTTCGTCGTTCTTCATCCGATGAGAAGGAGCGATGCATGAAGCGTATGATGTCGTTAATGTCTTGGACAAGTTGCCACGTCAGATTGAATCGATTGCCTGCCATAGTAAGTTTGAAGTCACATCAGAATAAGGTAATATATCGTTTGGCGTTCATGTACTAAGAGGGGACGCAACATATACAGTCTATATTACCTTACATACAGTGTCTGCCAACGAATGCAATAAAATTAGAGCGCAGCGACCTATCCTATCGACGGCATCGCAACATGCAAAGCGCTCAGCAGAATGACTGCACTAACCCTAAAACTAACCCTAACCGACCCTCACGACGCCTATGTGCCTGAGCCCTAACCGACCCTGACGCGAAAAAATAACGTCCCCGATTGTACATGAACGCCCCCAGAATAATCTCTCAACATTTAATTTAAAAAGCATACATTAAAAAAAATTTATCAAGAAGACGACTTGCATGTTAGAGTATCAGTTTTTTTAAATTAAACGTGATTCTCAGTGCTTTTGTGCTTCTAAGCAGCATCTCTCTGGCGGTAATCTGTCGTTTTAGCGGAATAAATTATGCTGAATTATTGAACTGGCGCACCATAATTATTTTTCATCAATCCGGCTTCTACTTTGGCATGAATCATTCTGGTCTATCAGATTTCATTTAGGCAAGAATCCATTTATTCCATCCAGAATCTATTTCAACAATAGCTCTTTTTATCAGTCCACTTCTATTTAAATAGCAATTATTTTTCATCATTCCAGCTCCAATTTCAGCATTAATGTTTTCATTAATCTCACTTCTATTCAAGTACAAATTATTTTCATCATTCTGACTTCTGTTGAGCAAGAATTCTGTTCGCAGATCCAACTTCTATGCCATCAATGCTGAATCCCATGCAATCGCGAATAATTTATTCCGCTAATTAATACGATAGATTACCTCTCTGGCAATTTTGTTGGGAAATACATTTTATATGATCTACACATGGTAAATGCTGATCAACATAGACTCCCAGAAGAAACAGTTGATGATGTGTTCAAGAAAATGTAGTTCATTGATCTGTAGGTCATGTGTCTTCATTTGGTCAGTGGACAAGGCAAGAGAATTATGTTGCATAGATCATTCATTCGATGCAATGTTTTCTCTGATGATTCAGATGAGAGTTTGTTCATTGGAACGAAAGAAGGTCAGCTGCTTGTCTACGTCGTTCGTAAGACATCAAAGGATTCGGCCAAATTTGACACAACGGTTGACCGGACGCATAAATCGTTTTCAAAGAAGCCAATCACTCAGCTGGAAGTCATTCCAGAATACCACATTCTGATCAGTCTGTCAGGTGAGCAACCGTCAACATTCACTCTGCCAGAGAGTCAGCTTCATGCTGGGTTGCTTGCGCTAGGTTTCTTAAGCCAACATAAGAACATATCGATGATGAAGTCGGTGTATCAGTTTATGACACCAACAGTTGAATCGTCTACAATCTCCGCTGCTTTCGTTAATTGCAGATTTTGACATTTGTTCATATTCATAGCATTGCTCTTCCACAGTGCTGCACAGAAGTTTTGCTATGGTCGGTCTGGAATAAGTTACCTATTAGTTTCCGTAATGAACTTATTTGTCTTTCTTTGCCCCTTTTTCCGCAAGCATTTGAAAAACCATTCTCTTTGTTTGTGGTTTGGTGTCAGGTTGGGAGCGCCTCTGAGGAGTTCTCTTGAAGGGGCGCTGTATAAATGTACGATTACAGTTACAATTGCTGTCATCTATTGATTCTTTATCTGATGGTAGATGTGGTTACCGTGACAGCACCGTTGCCATGGTACTTAATCAATTGTCTTTGTTTTGTTGTCAGATGGAGTCGTCAGCGTTCACGATCTGACCGTCTTTGCACCAATCACGGTCGTTGAAAAGACACGAGGAGCTTTCCTCTTTGCTCTCGATTTGCAGGTCTGTCCTCTTCACCTCTGACCTTTGTCCTCTTCACCTCTGACCTTTGTCCTCTTCACTTCTGACCTTTGTCCTTCTCCCCTCTGACCTTTGTCCTTCTCCCCTCTGACCTTTGTCCTTCTCCCCTCTGACCTTTGTCCTCTTCACCTCTGACCTTTGTCCTCTTCACCTCTGACCTTTGTCCTCTTCACCACTGACCTCTTCACCTCTCACCTTTGTCCTCTTCACCTCTGACCTTTGTCCTCTTCACCTCTGACCTTTGTCCTCTTCACTTCTGACCTTTGTCCTCTTCACCTCTGACCTTTGTCCTCTTCACCTCTGACATTTGTCCTCTTCACCTCTGACCTTTGTCCTCTTCACCTCTGACCTTTGTCCTCTTAACCTCTGACCTTTGTCCTCTTCACCTCTGACCTTTGTCCTCTTAACCTCTGACCTTTGTCCTCTTCACCTCTGGCCTTTGTCCTTCTCCCTCTGACCTTTGTCCTCTTCACCTCTGACCTTTGTCCTCTTCACCACTGACCTCTTCACCTCTCACCTTTGTCCTCTTCACCTCTGACCTTTGTCCTCTTCACCTCTGACCTTTGTCCTCTTCACCTCTGACCTTTGTCCTTCTCCCCTCTGACCTTTGTCCTTCTCCCCTCTGACCTTTGTCCTTCTCCCCTCTGACCTTTGTCCTTCTCCCCTCTGACCTTTGTCCTCTTCACCTCTGACCTTTGTCCTCTTCACCTCTGACCTTTGTCCTCTTCACCACTGACCTCTTCACCTCTCACCTTTGTCCTCTTCACCTCTGACCTTTGTCCTCTTCACCTCTGACCTTTGTCCTCTTCACCTCTGACCTTTGTCCTTCTCCCCTCTGACCTTTGTCCTTCTCCCCTCTGACCTTTGTCCTCTTCACCTCTGACCTTTGTCCTCTTCACCTCTGACTTTTGCTGACAATCCTGCTTCAGATCTATTCAGCATATCTTTTAAATGTTAATAGTAATCTTTTCTTTAAAAACTGACACAATGCAGAGTTTTAGCGATTCATAGCATGAACGGATGATCAAAAGTTATTACAGGATTGGAATTTAACTGTCGTCGGCAGCCATGCAAGTTGCCCATCTCGCCCTACTGCTCACTTTAAACACATAGATGCCATCTGTCGAGTGGACCGTTGCGAGGGTAGTGGGAACGATCACGCGTCCATGCGCTCTTCGTGTCATAGTGTTCACCTTTGTCATAAACCCATCCCCATATTTGTCTAAATAGGAGGACTGACAGCAGAGATCTTTTTAACCTCTGCTTTCAATGTTCCTTATCTCAACATTTTCTTACTCTCTCTCTCTCTCTTCACCATCAATCAATGGGTAACGGTTATTAGTGATTTATAATATATGGTGCCACTTCAAAAGCAACTCTTCAGTGACACTACAGAAAGCACAATTACCGGTAAACTAAGATCGAATAAAATGTGGTTCAAGTGTTTGCAGAGCAACAGAGGCAGAGGCTATTGAGAGACTGAGTGAGGATCTCTTTAAATTGCAAGTTGCCAATTAATGGAACTGAAGAGATTTTGAGTTAGTGATGAGATCTTGTCAGAATGGTTTGCACTGTAAGACATGCGTGATGCGTTGCACTGGTTGCCTATAATAACCCAACGTATCTCATATCGGATTGCTGCTCTGGTTTCACGCTGCATCCTTGGTTGCCCTCCATCTTGTACCTATGTGATCTCTGTCGCCCAGTCTTTGACGTTGAAGCGCGTCGGGCTCTTTGCTCTGCTACGAATGGACAACTCCTAGTTCTATGGACTCACTTTGCTGATAGACAACGCCAAGCTTTCTTTGTTGTTGGGCCGTCAATCTGGAATGGCCTTCCTTCAAAGCTTCATTTACTACAGTTGACCAGTCAAACTTTGTTTCTTAAATCTCTCAAGTATTTTTCCATTTGCCACGGCTGGGCTGGAGCGACTCTGAGTAGATTTCTTTAAGGGGTGCTATATAAATCCATAGAATGAATGAATTTGCTTGACCAGCCTTAAATCATAAGTGCAGTGGTCTTCATGTCTTTTATTAAACACCGACTCATTTACTTACATCTCTGTAGAAAGAGTCAGCAGAGAATGGAGATGTTCAGTACAACCTTCGAATGTGTGTCGCCGTCAAAAGACGTCTTCAGGTGTTTTCACGTATTCCTCATTCTCCTCTTTTGTCCCGTCGTTCTCACTGTCTGTCTAGATCTTTCTTTGTCTGTCTAGATCCTCTTCTGTGTCTGTCTAGATCTTTCTTTGTCTGTCTAGATCCTCTTCTGTGTCTGTCTAGATCTTTCTTTGTCTGTCTAGATCCTCTTCTGTGTCTGTCTAGATCTTTCTTTGTCTGTCTAGATCCTCTTCTGTGTCTTTCCCCCTTGCCGAAAGTCGTGCAAGTCAGTTAAATTTCAGAGAATGATCAACCATAGCTCAACTTTTAAAACAATTACAACTTAAAAGTTTTATTATATAAACGCACGATGCACATACACACAGACACACACGGGTAGAGTGAAGTCTTTGCTGACTTCTTAGAATTTCTTCTCGGTTTTTGTCTTGTTTTTTCTTTGTCTCTTTCTGTGCTTCTGCTTATTTGTGTTTGTCATTGATTGGAGAGAACAACAAAGCCATCCTATGCTTCTGCTTGTTTGTGTTTGTCATTGATTGGAGAGAACAACAAAGCCAACCTGTGCTTCTGCTTGTTTGTGTTTGTCATTGATTAGAAAGAACAACAAAGTGTCTCTATGTTACATGGGACCAATTATACTTTATCTTATGATTCACGATTCGAGTGATGCACAGAACTTTGGTTTAACATTTATTCTTTGTCTATGTTTTATTGTTTTGCAAACAGCTTTACTGCTGGAAGAACCGAGAATTTCACCCACTGCAGGTGAGTGTCTACGCTTTATGCTTGACTGAGTTGATGCTAATTAAATCCTAATATCCAATGCCATTCTGGTCAGTAACTGATGATTGTCATCTAATATTGTAATATTATTCTAGCGAATTATTCGTACGAATTAAACTCTGATTCTACCAAAGCATTTGCTGTTACATGCTGCAGATCAACTCTAGTAGACCCACAATTGATTCCATAGATCAGATTATATAAGCTCCAAATAATATGAGTGGTGTGTCTGTCCACTTCTGTTATAACTCAACTACAACTGTGGCTCTACCTGCTTATCTAGACTAAAGACTCTTAAATTCACATATATCCATTCTCCAAGAATGAATGGTCTGCTCAGAGCTCATTCTAACCTTTGCAGCCTTTGTAGATGGTCTTTTTTAGCCTTTGTCTCCATTCCAAAAGTTAAATTTTTTCTGATGTTTTACATCACAGATGGATCTGATGACTCCAGATTTTCCGAAGGCACTCGCTTGGTGTGGAAACTCACTCTGCGTGGGATTCAAGCGAGAATATTACTTGATTAAGGTAAAAGATGCTGATGAACAGTTTTGCCTAAACAAATTGCTTACATATTGTAACCAAATGTTGGAAAGGAACTGCTTTCTTTAAATCATCAACTTTGAGCTTACGTCACAGTTTCTTTTCTTTCTTTCGGTTCAATTAATGGAACTGAAGAGATTTGAAAATCATTTTCATTGACTATCAGTGTGTGACGCTTTGTTTGGTTCACCCAACTAGAAAGAATTTGTTTTTACTGGCATTTTGTTTGTATTTTGTTGAGAATTTGTCTGTGCTCTGCTGTTCGTTTGTTGAGGTTGAGAGTGGGTTGCTGAAGGAATTGTTTTCCACTGGAAAGCAGATGGATCCTACGATAACTCGTCTCTCCAACGATCGTCTCGCGTTGACCAGAGATGAGTCAACGATCTTCATCGACTCCAACGGAAATCCAACGCAGAAGGCAGCACTCAGCTGGACAGCCATCCCCATCGCCATGGGTAAACATCCAAATTGCCCCATTCTCATTGCCTTGGGTAAACACCAAAATCCCATCCATATGGGTAAACACCCAAATCCCCTATTGCCATGGCCTTGGGTAAACACCTAAATGCACCATTACCATGGGTAAACACCTATAAAATCTCCCATTTCCATTTCCTGGGTAAACACCCGAATCCATAGATGTAAAAGACGATGAAAATGAAAAAAAAAAGAAAAAGTCGGGTTTTTTTGATAAAATAAAAAACGACAAAGAAACGAAAACAGAAAATAATTTGCCGTTGTTACATCTGAAACTTCATTTTAAGCTTAAAAACCTTGCTTATATTCAATTTGATCTTAATCTGCAAATAACACAACTTTATTATTAGGCCAAAATTAATTGGTATAAGTAATTTACCACAGTTATTGGTATAAGTATACTACCACAGTTATTTTTTCTTATAACTTTGGTCTAATAAGAAATTAAGAAAAATTAAAAGGTATTGAAATCTTTTTAAATTTAAATGGTAAACATAAGTCCACATAAATTCATGCTGATCGACATACCGCGATCAAAATCTAATCGGAAGCAAAGACCATAAATGTGCACTAAATTACATATTGCACATCTGTACTTAAAATTGTTACTTAAAAATATTAATTATAGGCTCAAGAATTTTATATCAAAATAACTTACAAATTTCATTTCTTGTAGGGACCTTTTCTACTGCATGTATTTCTCAAATGATGACTTAAACAATTACATAATGACACAATAGTTAGATGAATCCTTGAGAGTACGGTAAAAAGTATGGAATATCAGATAAAAATTAAATATTAAATTAAGGAAAACAATAATAGACAGTAAATAGATAAATAAAGCAACATTGAAAATAAAAAACTTAAAAAACTATGCGAAAAATAAAAACGAAAAGCGATTTTTTTGGGTGAGAATAAAAAACGGAAAAAACCTTTTTTACAGCTAAGCCTGAATCCCCATTGCCATTGGTCTTTTTCTTCATGATCCGTGGGCTGAAAGCCCATAGGTGTCCACAGCACATTTGACTACTTTCTTCCATGATTCCCTGTCTTGTGCCCGGTATGTCAGTTCCTGCGTATTCATCCCACACCACTCTTCTATGTCCTGTAACCATTCTCTGCATGTTCTTCCCCTTCTCCCAGATCCCTCCATGATTACCATCATTATACTCTTTTTCCATTGGTAAACACCCAGATTCCCATTGCCATGGGAAAGAACCCAAAACCACAAGTGATTGGCAGTGTGATGACTTGAACAGCGGTTTTCAAACTTTTTTTATTGCACCCCAAGTAAAAAAAATCGAATGCTGGCATACACCTGCAAGGTCAGATCAGAAAGCAAATGGCATCGCAAGTCCCCTTGCAGTGACAAGTTCTAAATATCTTTTTGATCATTGGTGACACTGTGTATTAAGTCGTAGGGAGCAAAATTAAAAAAATATACATAGTTTTAATCATGCAATCATATCAACAAATTAGTGAAAATTGGTCTTAAGGGGCATGTGGAAAAATTCCAGAAATTTAAATTTTCAATGAAATTTTCTATTTTGTGTCCATCTTTCTTTGTTTAGCAATGATTTATAACATTGCAATGTAACAACATCACCACTTATTTCTTTCACAATATATAATTAGACTGTATACTGTGTGTGTGCAACATTTTCTGTTGTTACATTGCAATGTTATAAATCATTGCAAATCAAAGAAAGATGGACAAAAGTCCATACACTCATAGAAAATTTATATATCTGGAATCTTTTTGCGTACCCCTTGCCGATGCATGGTGTGCCCCTGGGGTACACATATCACCGTTTGAAAAACTCTTCTAAACTATGGATTGATTTACTGGTGAATTTGGATGTCATCATTTTCAGAAATGTTGATGAAAGCGAAAGGCAAGAATTCTGATCAATGAATCTAGAGACCAGTATGCTGCTATTGTAGTGCCAGTCCTAGACCTGGATAAACCAGGAGGGTGATGTCAATGGGTTTTGTCAGCCATATGATGTTGTTAAACTCTTTACTACTTTGATAAATGCAAATATTGATGAAGATGTCGATGGTTGAGATGTGTGTCGTGATGCGTTTCTCTTTCCTCGCGTATATCGATCAGTCTACCACGCTCCGTACATCATCGCTGTCCTTCCGACGTCCATTGAAGTTCGTTCAATTGATCCACGACATCTCATCCAAACGACAGAAATCACGAAACCAAAACTCATCTACTGTGGCAGGTATTCATCTCTCTCTCTCTCTCTCTCTCTCTCTCTCTCTCTCTCTCTCTCTCTCTCTCTCTCTCTCTCTGTCTCTATCTGTCACTGTCTGTTCGTCTGTTGCCTGGCTGTCTCTCTCTGTCTTTCTCTCTCTGTCTGTCTGTATCTGTCTCTCTCTGATTTGTCAATTGATTCTTATTTTGATCTATAATTGGATTATGGATTGATTGTATGTTTGATACATTTATTCTCTGAGATGGATGGATGGGTGGGTGGGTGGTGGATGGATGGATGAGCATCTGCTAAATCAAACACAGCATTAACATCAAGACCAGAAATCTCAACTTGCTATCTATCCATCCATCCATCCATCCATCCATCCATCCATCCATCCATCCATCTGCTCATCCATCCATTCTTTTAGCTGAGCCTAGATGTAGAACAGTTATGGTCTCACATGCAATTCCATGTCTCTGCTCCCAGGGAATGGAATTGACTTGTGCTCTCGCTTCCTAGCTCAGATTCACTCTCTACCTTCAGAAAGCGGCTCAAAACTTGCTATTTCTCCTTGGCTTTTAAGTACTTATTTATTTAGCTCCATCTTCCTCTTGTGGCTGACTATCCGTGCCTCAGATTCACATTTCGATTGACTGATTGATTCTGTGCATTACAAATTTATTCAATAATAATAATAATTATAATAATAATAACTAATAATAATAATAATAAAAATAATAATAATAATAATGATCAATTGTGTTTGCAGTCAGCAGCAGATCTACGTCGCTTCGTCGTCTTCCATCTGGCGTCTGTCAATTGTTCCAGTCGCCAATCAGATCAAACAACTTCTCGCCAGAAAGGAATTCGAACTGTCACTTCATCTGGCCGTCAGTTACAATCATCTGTCTTCGACTGAATAGGGATTCATCCATCTCTTCATCCTTTTATCTCCTTATCTTTTCATCCATCTCTTCATCCTTTTAATCTCCTTATCTTTTCATCCATCTCTTCATCCTTTTAATCTCCTTATCTTTTCATCCATCTCTTCATACTTTTATCTCCTTACCTCTCCATTTCTGCATCCATTCTTCTCATTGTTTCTCCATCCATCTGTTCAACTATTCATCCATTTGCATCCATTTTCCTGCATCCATTCTTCCCGTTCTGTTTAACTATTCATCCATTTGCATCCATTTTCCTGCATCCATTCTTCCGTCCCTCCATTCATCGCTCCATTCATCCATCCATCTGTCACTGTGGATCTGCCCATTTTCATCTTTTGCACCTTTTCATAACATCCTCGATTCCTCACACATGGATGCTGCTACTGCTCTGATGACTTAATCTTATGTCTCCTCTTCTTCTTCTGCTTATCACAGACTCTGTTAAGAAGCACTAATGCATGATTCTTATTTCTCATTTACTCTTTAATCAGAGACTTAAGTCGGGTGATGTTGGATTTTGCTGCAAAGGGTTTCGTTCAGTTTTCGGGTTGCGACAGAATTCGTCAGATTCTATGTTTTTCGGTTCTTCTCTTTGCAGGACATGATGGATGAGAGCGAGGAAGAGAAAGAACATCGGACGAATGAAATTCGAATGCTCTACGCATTCAATCTCTTCTGCCAAGGTCGATTCGATGAATCGCTTAAGATCTTCGCTGACCTTGAGGCAGGTCAGCTGACTTAAAAGAGTTTTTTTTCCGTTAAATTGTATGGAATGGTTAGCTGCAAGGCATGTTGGGTAATTGTCCAAGCAACAGGCGACGATGCAGTGGGGCTTTTGATCTCATGGATGAGATGGGACTTGTAGTGGACTCGTGTGAACTAACCGTCATAACCTAGAGGATGACGATGACGATGGACTTGGAAACAACCTCCAGCATTTCCATCTGAATTCTTCTTTTTCCAGTCGATTGCGATGGATTTTGGTTGCGATGACTTCACTCAAAACGACCAATGTCTTCTGTGACATAATGATTAGATTAGATTAGAATAGAGGTCATTAAGTCTAACGATTGGTCTGGCATATGATTGGTCTCGCATATGATTGGTCTCACATATGATTGGTCTCACATATGATTGGTCTGGCATATGATTGGTATATGATTCGTCTGGCAAAGAATTGGTCTGGCAAAAGAATTGGTCTGGCAAAGAATTGGTCTGGCAAAGAATTGGTCTGGTGTTGATTGGTCTGGCTGCGGTCAATTGTTGAGACAAAGAGAAGAAAGTGTCGTGCATTTTCTGCCGTCATCGCTGATCCTCTTGAGATTCATTTGATCGTTTATTGACAAACTGCTTTCGTGTCTCAGTCGCTTCTCTACTATATAGACGTATGCAATGTTATGCAATGCTATACTATGTATGCAGTGTTATGCAATGCTATACTATGTATGCAGTGTTATGCAATGCTATACTATGTATGCAATGTTATGCAATGCTATACTATGTATGCAATGTTATGCAATGCTATACTATGTATGCAATGTTATGCAATGCTATACTATGTATGCAATGTTATGCAATGCTATACTATGTATGCAATGTTATGCAATGCTATACTATGTATGCAATGTTATGCAATGCTATACTATGTATGCAATGTTATGCAATGCTATACTATGTATGCAATGTTATGCAATGCTATACTATGTATGCAATGTTATGCAATGCTATACTATGTATGCAATGTTATGCAATGCTATACTATGTATGCAATGTTATGCAATGCTATACTATGTATGCAATGTTATGCAATGCTATACTATGTATGCAATGTTATGCATGTCACATTTTAAGGTCAACAGAGTGAACTAATAATAATTGTCGATGACTTTTCTGTCATCGTAATCTTAGGATTAGGACGTTAATCATTTGCCTTAATCCTGAGTACAAATCAAAGTTTTCTTGATTGACGGCATTTGTCTGTTCTGATTGATTGACCGATTCCTTGATTGTTTGCTGATTGATTGATTGATGGTGTGTCTTATTTGTGCTTTCGTCATTAACGATGCCAGATCCATCGCGTGTGATTGGCTTGTATCCGAATCTCCTTCCGAAAGATTACCGTGACCAACTGGAGTATCCGGAGCGGCCACCGGAACTGTCAGGCAACGATCTGGAACGAGCTCTACTCAGTCTCATTGAATATCTCACACAGGTATTGTCTCATTGAATACCTCACACAGGTATTGTCTCATTGAATACCTCACACAGGTATTGTCTCATTGAATATCTCACACAGGTATTGTCTCATTGAATACCTCACACAGGTATTGTCTCATTGAATACCTCACACAGGTATTGTCTCATTGAATACCTCACACAGGTATTGTCTCATTGAATATCTCACACAGGTATTGTCTCATTGAATACCTCACACAGGTATTGTCTCATTGAATACCTCACACAGGTATTGTCTCATTGAATATCTCACACAGGTATTGTCTCATTGAATACCTCACACAGGTATTGTCTCATTGAATACCTCACACAGGTATTGTCTCCTCCTCCTTCTCCTCTTTCAATTTCACGCTTCATCGCCTTAAACCACTTGCTCACTTCAATCACATGAATTTATATAGCGCCCCTTAAAGATCTCTACTCAGAGGCGAAATCGACTTCACATCTTCCTTACTTTTAAAGTTGTCTCTTTGCATTGACTGTTTTGACGGGAAAGTGGTTGTTGTCTAACGTCTAAGGTACAGCTGCTTCCAAAGTGAATGAATTTTTCATTTCACAATTCAATTTCACAATTCAACCTGTACTGGAATTGCGAGAGTGTGATGAGTGCTGATGCCTGAAAAGCAGATTGTGAATGTGATGAGTTGTTTTTGTTGTTGTTGTTGTGATGAGTTGTTGTTGTTGTGAATGTGATGAGTTGTTTTTGTTGTTGTTGTTGTGATGAGTTGTTGTTGTTGTGAATGTGATGAGTTGTTTTTGTTGTTGTGAATGTGATGAGTTGAGTTGTTGTTGCAGAAGAGGAACGAAGTCTTTAAAGATACGAAGGACAAGGATTTTACAGCGACGACGACGACGACGACGACGACTGCTGTCGAAGGCAACACAACTCGCAAGTCACGAAGACAACTCAGTCAGATCATCGACACGACTCTTCTCAAATGCTACATTCAAGTGAGTCTCTGTCTGTCTGTCTGTCTGTCTGTCTGTCTGTCTGTCTGTCTGTCTGTCTGTCTCTCATTATTGTCCTAACGCAGGTCGTACGTCAGCCTCCTTCTCATTTCATACATATTCGTCAGAACTAATTTGTGTATCGACTTAATTGCTATGATCTTCGATTTCATCAATTGATGTCTTCCTCTTCGTTCCTTCATCTTCGTTAACTCATTTTGATGATGATGATGATGATGATGATGATGATGATGATGATGATGATGATGATGATGATGATGATGATGATGATGATGATGATGATGATGATGTTAATGATGATGATGATGTTAATGATGATGTTAATGATGATGTTAATGATGATGTTAATGATGATGATGATAGTGATAATGTCGTGTTGATTCTGTGGATAAGATTACATTGGACGATGGTTGTGAAGGTGGTTCAGGGTAATCAGGCTAACAGTGCCCTCACATGATGAGCCGTACGCTACCCTCCCAAAGGTAGTCTACTCAACTTCCATTTGGCATATGGGATTGGTAAAATGAATGATAGGATGTGATGGACAGCCTGTTGGCTGCCCACAGTTATATTTGAATTCTGTAATATTTGTGTTGAATTGTAATCATCTTGCTTTGTGTTAGTTTGAAATTAAACAAAGATTATTATTATTATTATTATTATTGGTGTTTATTGCCGCTGTCTTGTTGATCTTGCTGTTGATCTTGCTGCTGTTCATAGACGAACGATGCGCTCGTTGCGCCTCTGCTTCGACTCAAAGACAATTCGTGTCACGTGGAAGAAGCGGAAAGAATTCTTCGCCAGCATTCCAAGTTTGCAGAACTCGTGATTCTTTACGAAAAGAAAGAAATGCACAAGAAAGGTTCGCACAACTTCCGGTAGAATTTCTCAGCACCAAAGTTTTGATTTCGAGCCAGGCTTTGATTTCAGGGGTTGTTTCTTCAGTTCTCCGTTCGAAAAAACTGACAACTTTTTTTAGTCATCTGGTCGAACAATTTCCTATCTGAAAAACTGATGACCTTTTTTTAGTCACCCGGCCGTTTTTTCACAGAGGTGAGTAACCTATATGCTGTATAGTGTATAATCGCATATAGGCTACCCTTGATTACAGCCATGCTGCTTTCTTACCATTTCCGCCTAATTTCATGTTCTTTTCATTATGCGCTAGTGAATGCATTCGATTATGTTACATTTTTCATGTCGGGTTTTTTTCATGGTTTTATTTCATAGTTTTACATCATGTGCTAGTAAATGCATTATATTAGTTTTTACATTTTCCATTTCGGGGGATGTTCAAACACCCAAAACACCCTCTAACTACGGCCTTGATTTCGAGAAAGAGTTTTACCAGAACAGCTCAGCTGCTCTTCCCTGACTTCACTTTCTTGAATGTTACATGACTGAGTTTTAGTCCCAATCTGACAGCAAGATTCTTGTCAGCTGGGGAGTGAAGAATCTGTGATTGGATGATCTTTTCCTTTTCTGAGCTTCTGATTGGCAGAATCTGCAATTGGCCGATCTTTTCTGAACTTCTGATTGGCAGAATCTGTGATTGGCCGATCTTTTCCTTTTCTGAACTTCTGATTGGCAGAATCTGTGATTGGCTGATCTTTTCCTTTTCTGAACTTCTGATTGGCAGAATCTGTGATTGGCTGATCTTTTCCTTTTCTGAACTTCTGATTGGCAGAATCTGTGATTGGCTGATCTTTTCCTTTTCTGAACTTCTGATTGGCCGAATCTGTGATTGGCCGATCTTTTCCTTTTCTGAACTTCTGATTGGCAGAATCTGTGATTGGCTGATCTTTTCCTTTTTTGAACTTCTGATTGGCCGAATCTGTGATTGGCCGATCTTTTCCTTTTCTGAACTTCTGATTGGCCGAATCTGTGATTGGCCGATCTTTTCCTTTTCTGAGCTTCTGATTGGCCTAGATTTTTACTTGCAGTGCTTTTGTTGATTGCAGCGCTTGATCTTCTGATGGTGCAGTCACGAAGACCAAACACCTTCCTCTCTGGATGTGAGGCTACGATACAGTATCTTCAGCGACTTGGTGAGCATTCAGTCCCCCCCCTCGTAAGACTTTGAAGTTAGACTGCATGCTGTTGTTTTGTAGCTGTTGCTAGCAAGTTTATGCCAGGCTTAAAAGCTGAGAAGAGCTCGTTAATGCATCATGCAGAGTCTTCCTGTAACGCGTTGAAGATCAGAATTCCTAGTTTTGCCATTGCCTGCCTCCTTGCATTTCTTCGTTAACTCATTTCAACGTACAAGTTCAAAAGTGGAAAATTAAGTATGGTTTATTATGCGAAATGTTCTTCTGTTGCCTTTCCTTTGTTCTTTCATCATCATTGTTCGACTATTCGTGTTGATTGCGGAGGGATGGAGGTGACGACTTGGTCTAGGTTCAAGAATTGATTTCTTTCCATTTGTCATAAATTTGCTTGTTTCTTCATTTGACTGTTTCTTCATTTGACTGTTTCTTCATTTGATTGTTTGTTTCATTTGACTGTTTGTTTCATTTGACTGTTTGTTTCATTTGACTGTTTCTTTCATTTCACTGTTTCTTCATTTGACTGTTTGTTTCATTTGACTGTTTGTTTCATTTGACTGTTTGTTTCATTTGACTGTTTCTTTCATTTCACTGTTTCTTCATTTGACTGTTTGTTTCATTTGACTGTTTGTTTCATTTCACTGTTTGTTTCATTTGACTGTTTCTTTCATTTGACTGTTTCTTTCATTTCACTGTTTCTTCATTTGACTGTTTGTTTCATTTGACTGTTTCTTCATTTCACTGTTTGTTTCATTTGACTGTTTGTTTCATTTGACTGTTTGTTTCATTTCACTGTTTCTTTCATTTCACTGTTTCTTCATTTGACTGTTTGTTTCATTTGACTGTTTGTTTCATTTCACTGTTTGTTTCATTTGACTGTTTGTTTCATTTGACTGTTTCTTTCATTTCACTGTTTCTTCATTTGACTGTTTGTTTCATTTGACTGTTTCTTTCATTTCACTGTTTGTTTCATTTGACTGTTTGTTTCATTTGACTGTTTCTTTCATTTCACTGTTTCTTCATTTGACTGTTTGTTTCATTTGACTGTTTGTTTCATTTCACTGTTTGTTTCATTTCACTGTTTGTTTCATTTGACTGTTTCTTTCATTTCACTGTTTCTTCATTTGACTGTTTGTTTCATTTGACTGTTTGTTTCATTTCACTGTTTGTTTCATTTCACTGTTTGTTTCATTTGACTGTTTCTTTCATTTCACTGTTTCTTCATTTGACTGTTTGTTTTATTTGACTGTTTGTTTCATTTCACTGTTTGTTTCATTTGACTGTTTGTTTCATTTGACTGTTTCTTTCATTTCACTGTTTCTTCATTTGACTGTTTGTTTCATTTGACTGTTTGTTTCATTTCACTGTTTGTTTCATTTCACTGTTTGTTTCATTTGACTGTTTCTTTCATTTCACTGTTTCTTCATTTGACTGTTTGTTTCATTTGACTGTTTGTTTCATTTCACTGTTTGTTTCATTTGACTGTTTGTTTCATTTGACTGTTTCTTTCATTTCACTGTTTCTTCATTTGACTGTTTGTTTCATTTGACTGTTTGTTTCATTTCACTGTTTGTTTCATTTGACTGTTTGTTTCATTTGACTGTTTCTTTCATTTCACTGTTTCTTCATTTGACTGTTTGTTTCATTTGACTGTTTGTTTCATTTCACTGTTTGTTTCATTTGACTGTTTGTTTCATTTGACTGTTTCTTTCATTTCACTGTTTCTTCATTTGACTGTTTGTTTCATTTGACTGTTTCTTTCATTTCACTGTTTCTTCATTTGACTGTTTGTTTCATTTGACTGTTTGTTTCATTTCACTGTTTGTTTCATTTCACTGTTTGTTTCATTTGACTGTTTCTTTCATTTGACTGTTTGTTTCATTTGACTGTTTGTTTCGTTCTGTCCACAGGGCCAAAGCATCTAGACTTGATATTTGAATATGCAAAGTGGGTCATCAAAGAAAACCCGGAAGAAGGTCTTGCAGTAAGCGAATGGACGATTATTTCTTCTTCCTTCTAATTAAACATTGAACGCCCTCTGCTTTCCTTCTGCATGTCACTTAAAATTAATTTGCCCGTTTGATGATGACGTTGATGATGATGACGTTGATGATGACGTTGATGATGACGTTGATGATGACGTTGATGATGATGACGTTGATGATGACGTTGATGATGATGATGATGATCTTCTTGTTTGCAGATCTTCACTGAGGATTTGGATGAAGTGAAATCTCTGCCACGAGACGACGTCCTTCGTTATCTTGAGCTGACCGACCGAGAACTGGTTATAGCATATGTGGTATGATGAGAACTGGTTATAGCATATGTGGTATGATGAGAACTGGTTATAGCATATGTGGTATGATGAGAACTGGTTATAGCATATGTGGTATGATGAGAACTGGTTATAGCATATGTGGTATGATGAGAACTGGTTATAGCATATGTGGTATGATGAGAACTGGTTATAGCATATGTGGTATGATGAGAACTGGTTATAGCATATGTGGTATGATGAGAACTGGTTATAGCATATGTGGTATGATGAGAACTGGTTATAGCATATGTGGTATGATGAGAACTGGTTATAGCATATGTGGTATGATGAGAACTGGTTATAGCATATGTGGTATGATGAGAACTGGTTATAGCATATGTGGTATGATGAGAACTGGTTATAGCATATGTGGTATGATGATGACGTCATTCTTATTATGCTTGACTGATTTCCATGCATAACTGACCACGCAATGCCTGTCACTTGCATCACTTGTCATTGGACGGACGGACGGAACCAAGCCAAGCGTTTCAGTAGAGCAGAGAATTCTTTTAACCCATGGATATATTCTTTCGTCATCTTTCTCACATCTCAAAACAACTGCCTTTTCTCTTTGGGCGGCACACAGTGGGAGCGCTTCTGAAAGGCTCTTCCTGTGAAAAGTGCTTAAAGTGGTCAGATACAATACAATTTGTCTTTGATTTTGTTTCTTTGTCTTCAATCTGATGCATTTCATAGAAAGGTTTCATCATCGTCGTGTGTTCATCTTCGTAAGGCGTGCGTTTCTTCTGAGATGAAATGAGAGTTGTACAATGTGCATGCATCATCGTACGTAGGTGATGTCATATCCTGCTGACTTCTCTCTCTTCTTCTTCTTTTTCATGTCTCATCAGGAGCATGTGATCAACGAGTGGGAAGACACGTCGGCCGAGTTTCACAACGTCCTTCCAGTGCAGTACATGGAGAGAATCAACGTTCTTTTCAAAGACTATTTGAAGTCCCTGCCAGCAGGTTGGTCAGATACAGAGGATGGTACTTCGGAAGAGAGAGAGAGAGACAGAGAGAGAAACAGAGAGAGAGAGAGAGAGCAGATGTGATCATGACAGCAATGATAACATGTATGATGATGATGATGATGATGATGATGATGATGATGATGATGATGATGATGATGATGATGATGATGATGATGATGATGATGAAAATGGTAGATTGTTAATGACTTTGGCAACTGTTAGCCATTCATTCAGAGCATTTCTTATTATTAATGTTACTTTTGTTATTGTTGTTACTATGTATATTTGTTTATTTAGTAAACACCACTATAAATATACACATATACATATATGATATATATCTAAATATATATATCGATATATATAAATATATATATATATATATAAATATATGATATATTAATCAGACGCTATGTATAATGGAATTGTTTGAGGTCCATAAACTGCTTAATCATGTTGGCAAGGAAACTGGAATCCACTTAAATTCCACGTAAATTGCAATTTGATGAAAGTGATTGGTTACAGTAATAGTAGTAATAGTAATAGTAATTGAACATTTATATAGCGCCGCTCACAGATTCAGTGGCGCTCCCGACCCAAGCTAGTGCTCACCGCTAACAAATAGTATAGTTTTCAGACGTTTACGGAACAGGGGAAGAGAAAGGCCAAGAAGCTCAGAACGGAGCTTGTGAGGAAGGCGGTTCCAACAAGTAGGACCAAGATATGCGAAGCTTCTGGACTGGGCCGTAGCTCCACGCATGCGCGGGACAACTAGAAGGCCATTGGCAGCAGATCGAAGGGCAGAGCGGCCAGGAAGAGTGGAGACCAAGTTACACAGTGCCCGAAGATAAGAGGGGGCTACCCCGAGAAGAGAGTTTCGCATAAGAGTCAGAATCTTGAACTCAATGCGCTGAGGTACAGGAAGCCAATGAAGAGTGTCCCGAATAAAATCAGATATGTGAGAGAATTTGGGAAGACCAGCAATTAAGCGGGCAGCAGCATTAAGAATAGACTGAAGCTTAGAGAGGTTAAGAGAGGAGAGACCAGCATAGGGAGAGTTTCCAAAGTCAACTCTAGAGCAAATCAAAGCATGGACAAGCGCCTTGACCGCTTGAAGGGAGAGTGAGTGGCGGATAGTACGCAATTGTCGCAAGTGATAGAAACATGTTCGAGAGATTCGGTTAACATGATCAGTAAGAGAAAGAATTGGATCCAGAGTAAAACCCAGATCACAAACAGTTGGAGAAAATTGGATATCTGGGTACAACGTGCTGAGGAGCTCCATATCAATCTTGGCGAGCTGGACTCTACCACCAAGCCAGATGAATTGGGTTTTTTCAGAGTTAAGGCGAAGATGGTTAGAAGACATCCATTGGTTCAGTTCCATAGTGGCGTCAAGGATAGTTGCAACCAGTGAAGAGGCAGCACTGGGAGAACCGTGGACAAATGCTTGTGTATCATCAGCGTATTGATGAGCAGAGGCACCCTTGCGGGATAATAGGTTCAATAGATCAGCAGTATATAGGATGTATAGAAGCGGCGCCAGGACAGAGCCTTGAGGCAGGCCGTAGGGAACAAAGGTCCAGGAGGAGCGTGTGGGTCCAAAGATCACAGATACAGAGCGATCAGAGAGGAAAGAACTAAGCCAGAGGAGGGCAGAGTCACCAATGCCAAAAGATTTGGACAGACGCTCGAGTAGAATAGTATGGTCAACAGTGTCGAACGCCGCACTGACGTCAAACAGGGCAAGTAAAGTAATGTGGGATTGATCAACAGCGGCAAAGATGTCAGTAAGTAAGTGAGTAATAAGAGATTCAGTAGAATGGTATTTCCTAAAGCCAGATTGAAGAGGGGGCATTAGTGAGTTGGTTTCAAGATAGTCAACTAGCTGGAGCGAAATACATTTTTCCAGGAGTTTGGAGAGAAAAGAGAGATTGGAAATGGGTCGATAACTGGAGGGAACACTTTAGTCTAGACCCTGGCGCTTGAGAGAGGGAAAAATCAGAGCTCTTTTGTGTTGAACTGGAACCACACCCTGAGCCAGCGAAGAATTGCATAATAATAGTAAAAATGGCAAAAAATCATCTATAAACTCTTTAACAATGAATGGAGGAATAATGTCCAGCTCGCAGGACTTCGATGTGGAGCCTTGGATGAGGCATCTGAGAGCATCGGACTGGATTGGCTGCCATTCGTTGAGGGTAGCTGCAGATGCTGAAGAAGGGAAGGATGGAGGCGGAGAACCTTCCGTTGATCGACGGGTCACGGCGATCTTCTCCGTCATAAAGTCCAGGTAATCGTTGGCTGTGAACGATGGTTGCGAAGGAGAGTGAGTGGCGGATAGTGTGGTTGATCTCTTGTGCAATGTGTTACAGAAGATCTTGTGTAGTTTGTGGCAGACATTTATGGTTTTGTGTATTTTAATCTCTGCCATTTGTTCTGCGTTTGATGTAGGAGAGAGTCCGGCCAAAGCAGGGAAGGAACCGGGAGAACTCGGTTCTCTGCGCTGCAAACTCTTTGACTTCCTGCAGAGGTCATTCCACTATGACCCCAATCGACTTCTGGCGCACTTTCCCTCCAACAGTACGTATCATCAGAATCTACAAGTTCTCTCAACTCTTCAGTTGTCTCAGTCTTTTTTCTACAGTTCTACGTTTCGTGTGAGCTCTAAGCTTCTAAGTATTGTGGCAACACTGGTCGGTGACCAACAATCTGGTCTCTGTAGGCAGATTCTTGTGTTTGAGGCGAAAGTTGGCCGAAAATTTCCTGATTCTTAGAAATCAGCTGAAGTTGTGACTGCGTTTCGGACTTTTTCAACTCTGGTTTGTGAATGATTGGATGGAAATTCACATCGCAGGTTCTTGTGATTGGTGGACCTTGCCACCGATGCTCGCCATTGGACAGGTCCATTGCCTACAACCCGTAAGGGATGCTAGGCTGGCCACAATGACATCACCTCCGCACCTTACAAATGATTGCTGTTGCTCGCAAACATGAATGGGACGAGAGGGAAGGCTTGGACGCCGCATCAGCTGCTGTCATCTAGTGAGGATTACAGTGATGAAGTGGTGCTGCACGAGTTGCAATTGCTCTGTCCTTCGCTGTTCCTCGCTCGCGTTGCTTCTTGGCCTCAAGGGATCTAACTCGTACTCTCAACATCGGACGAAAACTGTCGGCTGTGCTCTTATGTTATGCGCATTGGAGTTCATCGTTGCTGGTCATTCGTTTTGGTTTTCTGGCGTTTTACATTCACATGAATTTCTTTGGTACATCTGTTACATCGCAGACCAGAGTTGTTGTGAGATGGATGCCGTTGTTGTCTGCCAAGCCTCTTATTTTCTTTCTTATATATGTCTAATTTTTCATGTAACCTGTTTATCTGTAATCTCATGTGACATCCGGGTTATTCAGTAGACGAAGATCATCATTGTTGTTATCTTCAATCCGCATTTTATTCTACTTACGAACAATCTAGTAGACCTGTGATCTTTACGACAAACTTTGTCTCCAGTTAGTGGTGTAGGCTGAGAAAGAAAGTGGCTGTGAACTTTGTGAAGTGTCAGACGTATCTGAAGAATCATGTCTCTTTGGTTTTTATGGTTATGGTTAATTATCAGTGGACAACAGGTTGTCTCTTGGGACTTGTAACTTTTATTTTCATTTCACCAAAGACAAAATCTGAAAACTAGATCTGGACATTTATTTAACTTTATAGACTGAACGGTTGTTGCTGCTGCTGCTTCAGGTGAGGATGATGTTCATCTATTGTTGTTTTAATGCTTTTGTTTCGTTATTGTTATTGTTGTTGTTTTGCTTCGAAGGCATGTTTGAGGAGCGTGCAATTCTGATGGGAAAGTTGGGCAGACACGAGGAAGCGCTTGCCATCTACGTGTACATCCTCAAGGATCACAAAATGGCTGAAGAGTACGTCATGCTTCAGCATCTGTTTAAGTGGTCAGGAAAACGATTTAGGGCTTTTACATTTATATAGCACCTCTACTGAAGCAAAGGAAGACGATCGAAGAAGTCATGTTGTAAGATGCAAGACTATGAGCGATTCAAGAAAGTTGGACTGATGATGACCAGAGGAGACGAAGTATCTGTGCTGCACTGCGGAAGATGTTGAGACCAGGGATGAACAACAAGGAAGTCAGTCTATGTAGCAGTTCAACCAAGATATCTATGACCAGAGGAGGAGGAAGGGAAGGAGGGAGAAGACAGGCCTTAGATGATACTCAGCCCACAGGAAATTACGTGCCAGCATTTAAGTGTGACTGTTACTGTAGAGTTAAATAAAGGACAAAAGAAGGAGGGAGGAGTTGGGGGTGTTCGTTTGTTGAAACTCGGTTCACTGCAGAATAGGCTGATTTAGTTCTAGATCTATAATATATAATAATATTTATATTTATAACATATTATGTGCGAATGACTTGATTGATGTCTGATGAAATTTTTATTATCTGTTTGCTTTTCAGTTACTGCAAGATCACTTACGTTCCAGATGAACCAGAAAACAAAAAGGTTCAATGCTTTGTCTGCTTCTTACGTATTATTATTGTCTTTTCACTTTTGTATGTCTATAATAATTGTCTAAGTTGTTGAAATTTAGTGAAATCTTGGTGTGTTACCAGTGGATTGCGAATGGATGAGTTTCAGAACTTTTAATTGTCAGTTGGTGTCAGGGGAGGGGAGGGAATTGGTCAACTGCCCTCATATGCTGAGGTCAAGAAAAATGAGGTCGTTGAGATGGTTGCCTCTTAGGTCTTTAGCCGAAGGGATTGCTCTTCATTTTTCTTACCAGTTTTTATTTTTATTCGTTTTTTCATCATCTGAAGACCCAACTATCTTCACACAAATAATGTCGACGATAGCATTTTAAACTAACCTGTCTGTCTGACTTATGAAACCCTCAAAACCAGTTCTCCCACCTACCTTCAAGCAAAGCTTTCTCCATGCATCCCATCCTGTAGTATAAGATCTTCTGTAATGGGTATTTTGGTTGTGTCTCGATATAGTAAGGTCATGTATTCCATGTTGCTGCTCCACAAAATGTATTTGACGATCAATACTTTTCCATCAACTGTTCAAACTCCTTTCCTTCTGTAAAAAATGTCCCAAAACTCACTGCTTCTCGTTTGGCCTTCAAAATGTCTGGATATTTTAGTGGGGCTTCTCCTTGGCCACTGATTCACATCTCTTCTTCTCTTGGACTTTACATATCTTAGAAATATCCTGATGATGATGATAATTACGATGGTGAATGATAATAGCTGATGTATCTTCAGACAATAATTCTCTGCCTTCTAAGCGATTAAATAGTCTTGCGTTGGGAAAATTAATATCAATTTATGTAATCGATTTGTTGATTTGAATTAAAATTCAGTTGCACAGATGAACAGATTGACTGCGTTGCACATGTCTGATGTACTTCTTTGACCGTGTGTTAGGTCTTCTTCTACCTCTTCCGCCTCTACCTGACCTCTTCCGACTATCGATGTCTTGGAGTGAACGCTTCCAACTGTGACCTCCTTCCACTGCAGCCGGATGTCCAGTCGGCTCTCCGTCTCCTCGCTCAGTTTCCAGCTCAGCTGGATGCCATCGAGGTATTCACTCCATCATTTGTTGCCAGTGGTTTAATGGCGCTGTAGAAAAATGACTCAAGTAGGCATGCAATGGAAGAAATGATTAGAGATTGTGCTTAGTATAATGTGATGATGACAAAGCCAGAGATGGGTAGACAGAGAGATGGAATATGCATTTCCAAAACAGTTGTGTCTGTAGCGAACTACAGCTTTTCAAATGCATTGTTTAAGTAATTAATTGATTGTATGGCAGTTTAAGGCAGATAATTTAATAGTGGCGTTTAGCTGGATTCATTGAGTGGTGGTGTTGTAATGTAAACGCTGGTAAAGATTTCTTCAAACAACGAACAGTCTATGAACTTATTTCAACAATTTGGATTAGACGGTGAAGGCAACTCAATCAACGCTTCTTTTGTCTAATTTGCACGCGACAAGAGGAGGAGAGAGAGAGCCAGGATCTTCAGACACGATGGATGATGATGATGATGATCAGATAAGAAGACACAATTGAATTGTGTCAATGCTATTATTCATCTTGGTTGCTGCTATTCTCATTCTCTTCTTCCATTGTTCTCTCATTCTCTTCTTCAGGTCCTGAATCTTCTTCCTTCGTGCACCAGTGTTCCAGATGTCCTGCCTTACCTTGAATGTGTCCTGTCCGATGCATTCGCCCACAAGCGCAATGCCTCAATCCTCCGCAGTCTTCTTCACTCCGAACGTCTACAGGTAATTACAATCCGTCTTTTCATTCGTTTTCATTTGAAGCAGTTCTTCTGAAGGAATCCAGTCGGACAGAAATGTTGATTGTGCGAAGATTTCTTCATCAGTCTTCATTTCATTTCATCGACTATTTAGGACCAGTGATCGGTCATTCTTGCAGGAGGAAAGACTGGATAGAAGCGGATCTTTGGAAGAAGACCTATAAGAAGAGAGAGATTCTTTTCCGCATCCTTGTCTACATTTGACTTTTCCATTTTTCATTGCCCTAAGTTAGCAGTCATCCACAGAACAGAGGTCTACTAAGCTCCCTCCAGGAAGCTATGATGTTGATCGTGCAGAGCTAACTGTGTCACTGGGTGGGGGGAGGCGAGGGCTGAAAGTGACCCGGGTCTGTCAGGGTCTGCAACCTGGAATTGATTTTCGTGACCTGCTGGCGCTGGGTCTCGGCCGCATCGCATGCGTGTTCAACAATTTTTGGCAAATGACTAAGAAAAATTAACAAAAAAGGTCATCAAATACCAAAAATAGGTCAAAATGGTATGATTTTGGAAATTTTGGGGCAAATGGCTAAAAAAGGTTCGGCTCAAAGGCGTTGGCTGTCCGCCAAAGTCAGACCTGGCAACTTTTCGAAAAGACTTTCAGCCATGGGGAGGGTACTCTGAGACAGCAGCGCTGATCAAAAGGATGCTGATTAGGTCACTCACCATACAAAGTAGTCTGACAAAAGTTGGATTGGAGCAATTGGTTGGAGGAGGACATGTTGCTATTTAAATATGCTGATGATGGATACTTGATTGTACCTGCATCAAATGCCTCCTCTATAGATTTGCAGATGGCACAAGCCTCATCATCTTGGGCAGCGGAGGCAAGCCTAAAAATAAACTTGGTGGAAACTCAAAAGATAGTAATTACAAGCAAATCATTCCACGCTTACTCAGGGCTTCACTCGAGTAGACCATATTGAAAATATTGGGAGTTAATATCTCGACCTTGATCACTTTCGATAAACAAGTTGATACTATCTGCATATGAGCGCGTATCATGGACTGCATGGACTAAGATTGGATGATGATGTTGCGAGGTCCACACTTGTGTCTCATTTGCTTTACTCGTTGTCTTCATGCTGGGGATTTGTTGGTGCTGGTGATCAAAGAAGAAGACTGCAGGCTGTATTAAACCCGACTTTGTTGGACGGATTCTGCTTAGCCCTGAACACGTGCTGCAGTCCATTACTTGCCCCAATGTCAGAGTATTCCCTTTGACGACATGATAAAGTTCTCCCAGAGACTGATGATCAAATGTGAAGAACGTTTCTTATTCATGTTCTATATCATGATTATTCTTGTCTTTAAATGTGCTATGGATAATGGACGTCAATTATGTATTATGTCGTTTGCAACTCAGAATGCAGTCTGCAACTGAGAATTAAAGTCGATACATCTTGTTTTTGGCCGAAATTGAAGTGGTAATAATTGAAGTGGTGGCTGGTGTGTGTTTAATGTGCATAGGTTGTGGAGCAGAGAATGTTCTACCATCACATCAAGTGTATTATGAATGATGAGAGACGTGTGTGTTTGATGTGCATAGGTTGTGGAGCAGAGAATGTTTTATCATCACATCAAGTGTATTATGAATGATGAGAGACGTGTGTGTTTAATGTGCATAGGTTGTGGAGCAGAGAATGTTCTACCATCACATCAAGTGTATTATGAATGATGAGAGACGTGTGTGTTTAATGTGCATAGGTTGTGGAGCAGAGAATGTTCTACCATCACATCAAGTGTATTATGAATGATGAGAGATGTGTGTGTGTGTGTGTGTGTTTAATGTGCATAGGTTGTGGAGCAGAGAATGTTCTACCATCACATCAAGTGTATTATGAATGATGAGAGACGTGTGTGTTTGATGTGCATAGGTTGTGGAGCAGAGAATGTTCTACCATCACATCAAGTGTATTATGAATGATGAGAGACGTGTGTGTTTGATGTGCATAGGTTGTGGAGCAGAGAATGTTCTACCATCACATCAAGTGTATTATGAATGATGAGAGACGTGTGTGTTTAATGTGCATAGGTTGTGGAGCAGAGAATGTTCTACCATCACATCAAGTGTATTATGAATGATGAGAGACGTGTGTGTTTAATGTGCATAGGTTGTGGAGCAGAGAATGTTTTACCATCACATCAAGTGTATTATGAATGATGAGAGACGTGTGTGTGTGTTTGATGTGCATAGGTTGTGGAGCAGAGAATGTTCTACCATCACATCAAGTGTATTATGAATGATGAGAGACGTGTGTGTTTAATGTGCATAGGTTGTGGAGCAGAGAATGTTCTACCATCACATCAAGTGTATTATGAATGATGAGAGACGTGTGTGTTTAATGTGCATAGGTTGTGGAGCAGAGAATGTTCTACCATCACATCAAGTGTATTATGAATGATGAGAGACGTGTGTGTTTAATGTGCATAGGTTGTGGAGCAGAGAATGTTCTACCATCACATCAAGTGTATTATGAATGATGAGAGACGTGTGTGTTTAATGTGCATAGGTTGTGGAGCAGAGAATGTTCTACCATCACATCAAGTGTATTATGAATGATGAGAGACGTGTGTGTTTAATGTGCATAGGTTGTGGAGCAGAGAATGTTCTACCATCACATCAAGTGTATTATGAATGATGAGAGACGTGTGTGTTTAATGTGCATAGGTTGTGGAGCAGAGAATGTTCTACCATCACATCAAGTGTATTATGAATGATGAGAGACGTGTGTGTTTAATGTGCATAGGTTGTGGAGCAGAGAATGTTCTACCATCACATCAAGTGTATTATGAATGATGAGAGACGTGTGTGTTTAATGTGCATAGGTTGTGGAGCAGAGAATGTTCTACCATCACATCAAGTGTATTATGAATGATGAGAGACGTGTGTGTTTAATGTGCATAGGTTGTGGAGCAGAGAATGTTCTACCATCACATCAAGTGTATTATGAATGATGAGAGACGTGTGTGTTTGATGTGCATAGGTTGTGGAGCAGAGAATGTTCTACCATCACATCAAGTGTATTATGAATGATGAGAAAACATGTCGCGTCTGCAAGAAGAAGATTGGAAACAGGTCAGTCCAGGTTTTCATCGGTTAAATAGTCTTATTACGATTCGTGAAAGCCTGACTTCATGAAATGTTGCTAAAAGGCAAAACACGTCATGTAATATATATGATGGCCAGGAATTGCTTTTCGGACAAACAACGTTAACATGTTAATGGTGAGCTGCATTGATTTCACATTCGCCTTTAGTACGCTCTCATCATTTATGTGCTAAAGGTTTTCGTTGCCATTGTCTTCTCCACCTGTGTGAACTCTGTTGTAACACAAGTCATGATACATACATGGCCAGTGGGAAGAGCAAAGCTTCTGCTTTTAAGGGTTTAGCTCTAGTCATTCGGTTTAATAAAGATTCTTAATTTTCTTGCAAGTACAAGTTCTGCTGTTAGATAACACCTTCTTCCATTTTGTCTTCAACTGTTTTCAGTGTCCAGACTTTATTTTTTCTTTTAAAGTCTGAATTTGTCTGTTGTAACAGATTAATATTCAATCCGATTCGTTGTTTGTTTTGTTTGCAGTGCATTCGCTCGCTATCCAAATGAAGTTGTCGTGCATTACTTCTGTTGCAAGGACGTGACGGTCTGTCCAGTTGAGTGACGACGACGAAGAAGACAGATGACATTCATCTCACTACAGCAATGTAACGATGTTAATCGCTTAATAAACAGAGGAATGTGATGGAGAGAGGAGAGGACCCTCCTCATCCTCCTCGTCACTACCGCTTTTCCAGGCATGCAACAACATTCAAGATTGAAGCGAATTGTGGATGGGACCAACCGTTAAGATGTGTCCGTCGTTTGTGCCGTCGAATGTATGCTTAGGAATTCATTGACCTCCGACCTTCAGAGATTGGAAGAAGAGAAATCCAGTGACTCCCGAATTTATTTGAGATGATGGAACTGTTGAACTATATTGACCTTTTGTCCTGGTCTTAATATTATTCAGATCATGAGAGAGATGTAATTATTTTTAATGTCTTCTTCTCGTTAATTATGACAATGTCAGTCAACCCTCCTCCCTCCCTCTCTTCATGACACAGAAGTATACCACCATCCCACATGATGACATTGCATTATCCTAATTTAGTACAAAGGAGAATTCTGATAAATTTTAACAAAGTCATTTGGTAACAGTCTCTTGTTTTCTCTCTCTAAGCATTGTCTTCAGTGAGCACAAAAACCAAATCTCTTCCGACTACGACGCAGTCTTTTGTCCTGATTCATTCGTCGTTGGAGCTGCTCCTTCCTTTTCCTTATTCCAGTTTTCTAGTCCCTTTGGAAGAGCAGTGTCTTCCTCAAACGAACCTAGAGCCAAAATAAGTTCAAATAAATGTAACACGGTTATATTGATATATAGCAACACTGTTAAATAGGGCTGCCATTCGATTAAGAAATTTAATCGAAATTAATCGCACGATTAATTTTTTAATCACAATTAACTGCAAATTAATCGCAGCACATTTTCTTCATGTATATTAATCTTAATATTTTCTAAAGATCTTGAAGCATAAATGACTGAATGCATACTTTCTATTACAAACAATTTCAATAACCTTTGGCTTAGGTCTATTGAATTTTTCCATTTAGTTTATTGAACAGTTTTGTATAAGAGACAGAATTTTAAAACTGTTGAACTCAGTTAACTGCTCAAAATCCATTAATTGTTTAGTTTGAACCACTATATTAAAAAATAGCCTAAGCCGAAATGTGAAAATTAGACAAACATATTTTAGAATATCAAATTTAATTATTTGTTCAGCAAAATGTTTAGGCAGACCAATTTATTAGTCCAAAGGATGCTCTTTTTAATTAGCAATTAACAATAGTAAGCCTACTGTTCAACCTCATGACGTCCTTATCAAGTTGGTCAAAATTGTTCACAAGAGGTTGTGCAGCACTTGCCAAACCTCGTCTCTTGTCCTTCTGTAAGCACCTAACTTATTATTTTATACCTGGATCCATTGGTCTTGCCGTCTCCTGGAGTTTAACAAATGTAGTCTGACGGGGTATTGAAACAACTTTAGTGGACAATGCGATGCGGCCAATGTCAACGGCTCATTGTTAGTGATAAATGCATGTTTTGGTTCGCATGCAGGCGATAATTGAGCGACGAATTGCTATGATGACACTCAAATTGTTTCTTGGAATATTTGCAAAGAATGATGTATCACTTCTCTTAAGTATGAGCTTTCCATTTAAAACGATTTTTTTCTGCCTTTGATTCCATTTTGATCAGATCTATTAACGCGTACGATTAATGCGTTAAAAATTTTAATCTTTTTTTAGCACGTTATTTGTCAACTGAATGAGATCTCGAGAGATCCATGGATAATAATAATAATATTTTAGTAATAATAGAAATAATAGTAATAATTATAATGCCAGGAGATAATAATAATAGTAATAATAATAATAATAATAATTATAATATTATAATATTATTATAATAATAATAATATAATAATAATTTTTTTTTTTTTAATTATTATTATTATTATTATTTATTATTGATTCAACAATTCAATTATTGCAAACAGTCAAACAGTGCAACAGCTGTGTGCGATTGGGCGAGTCAAACCACCCTCATCCATGTCAATTAAGGGCTTAATAAACGACCCTGTGAAAGCCACAGCATTAAAGCGTTGTATTGTCATTGAAATACGTTGGAACAAGAAACTTGATTCTCAGGGCTCCCCGGTTGCTTGTGTTAGACGCCGGCCCAAATCTGAGATGAAGTCTAGGCCTTTGTTGTTGATTGGGCCTAGGGTTTCCAAAGCCACCGGGACGAAAACATGAGCGTCAAGGAGGGCACTGTATTTCTGGTTCTTTCTTTCCTCCGCCAGGCTAGCTGCTGATCCGGCTCGGATGGCTGAAGCAGTAAGGTAAGACGGTGCCAATGTGCCCACCACTGTGGCATCCCACACCAAACCTCTGCCGGCTTTCCATGGGATGAGCGTGATTCCATCCGGTCGTTTGCCGTCCGATCTTACCAATCCCTGAGGTTCCTTGGCCGCCGGGTATCCAGCTTTAATAAGAGCACGGTATATCAAATCGTTCAGTGTACCATGGCGGGCCATACGGCCAAAACCTAGCGAGCAAGACAAACCGTGCTCGCCCCTTGCTGTGACAAGTGAACCACAGGTGCATGTGTGTGGTTCGCAAATGTTAGCTCCTAAGCGCAATCCAACTGCCACCCTCAAAGCTTCGTCACTTAATCTTAAACCGCAAGACGTGATCGGCAAGGCGTGCAGCCAGTCTCCGGCATGCTGAGACGTGATTGCATTCAAACGGGCCTGGTCGCATTTATCGGTGAGTGAGTTGGATAGTTCCGAGAATGACTTTTGCAGTAGTGGGTTGTCCCATTGAGATTGCATTTGAGTTGGGAAGTCTTCTGTGATTTTGATTCCTAGTTCTTCCTGCCACATCGCCATCAGCTTCTCCACCTGCGGGTCCGGCTGATAGTCGAGCATTCCGAATATGTCAGACTGGAGGACGAGGGTGCTCGCGGCAGATGCCAAAAAGGCGGGAAGCGCCAGCGAAGACACCCTACGTATTCCTAGTCCTCCCATGCTGATGGGGAGGGTGGACTGAAGCCATTGAGAATTTGACAAATTGATGTTTAAAATGTCTTCAAGGCCCTTTCGAAGACACTGGTCGTACTCTAGCAAGGTGGGGTGATCCACACACGGCGCACAACGCAGACTGTATAGTAACTTTGGGGAGCCCAAAGAGCTTTTGAGAATAAGCAGCGCATCTTGGCGCGCTATTAGGCCTAGTCTAACCATAGCTCTTTTCAGCTCCTCGACTCTGGTGTCGAGTGCGATTTGAAGAGCCGACCCGGTGGAGAGTGGTGCTCCTAAGAGACAGATGTAGTCTGGGTTCACGCATTATTACTATTATTAATAATAATAGTAATAATGGTAATAATTATAATGCCAGGAGATGATGAACAGAGAAGACATCACTCAAAATAATTCATGCATAAATTTTCTTCGTAATGAAAAGACAAACAATGTAATATTACCTGTTCCCTCAACAAATTCCTCGTACGTCGTCTTTTCAGCGAACGGTCGTGGTCCCAGCAGCTGAACCATATCATCCTTGTCCAACTTTTCACGCTCCAGTAAACGCTTGGCAACCTACAAATGGACAATCAATGACCTGTGACAATCAGCAGCTGTGACCGACTTCATTTCTAAACTGATATGATGGCAACTGTGTCTGTGCGTGTCGAGTAGACCCTATGCACTCTCAGCCTATGCACTCTCAGAAGCAGACAACGCACTATAGTTCTGGTGTTTCAAGAGTTGTGCCACACCTTCTAACACAGTTAGCCATACTAGATCAACAGGCTAACCCAATAGAATTCTGATGCTCATAAAGCAATGGTAATATGGAGGCAAATGGAAGATAGAGGTTCAAATGTAATTTTTTTAGTGGACATCTTTTACGAACGATCCCCCCTTTAAGAGTAGAAATTTGTAGCTTTTAATTGTTACTGCTCTGCCCCAGAAGCCAATTCTGCATCATCATCATCATCAGTCCAAAAGACAGAGAGAGAGAGAGAGAGAGAGAGAGAGAGAGAGAGAGAGATGGGAGGGGACAGGAGGGGAGGGGAGAGGGAGGGGAGAGGGAGGGGGGGGAGGGGGAGAGGGGGAGAGGGAGAGGAGAGGAGGGAGGGGAGAGGGAGGGAGGGGAGGGGGAGAGGGGGAGGGAGAGAGGGAGAGGAGAGAGAGAGATAATTCGTTGCCTTCTCGATGTCTTCTTTGTGTTCTTCGAGCAGTTTATACGTTCTGTCATACGCTGATTTGATGATGATGCGAACTTCTTCGTCGATGATTTGTGCCGTGTGCTCGCTGTACGGTTTATCGAGAACCATTTCACCCGGTTGTGGCATATCAAACGACATGTTGCCAATGCGCTCGCTCATTCCCAACTGCGCAACCTGTCTCAACCACAACATTGCCAACAAAAATGAATAGCACTGGATGTATATATATATATATATATATATGCCAATAAAAAGGATGGTAGCCTATGTAAGCACATACGGATATTGTTTATATGTTTGCATGTGCACTTGTTATAGCGCCCCTTCAAGCACCCTACTCAGAGGCGCTCCCGACTGCAAAGCGGACACTGCATCGGAGTTTCACGCCGAAGCGTTGAGCAATTGCGAGTGAAGGACTTGCCCAAGGTCCCTATGCGGTGACTTGAGGTGGATTCGAACCTTCTGGCTTCAAGGCAACGACGCCACCACTACACCACCGCACCTCACGAAAACATGTCTACCATATCAAGGGCTTGAGATGGTAGACATGTTTTAGCAGTTTTAAGGATGAATTGCTGATAGTACTTGTGCAGAAATTTATCTAATGTACACATCTGTATGTGCCTACATAGGCTACCATTTCTTTTGTTGTGGCTGATGCACTCCTGACTCCTGAGTAGGTTTCTTGAAGGGGCGTTCAATGCCATTCATAGAATGAACGAATATGCTGCTCCTCCATTCATTCATTCATTCATTCGTTCATTCATTCATTCAACCTTCTTTTCCAAATTACTTAAGCATTGGGTTAGGCTCGCTCGCTGACGATGCAATTCATTTACTGAATAGCATTAGAAGTCAAATTCAGTGAATGTAGGAAAGAGGAGTGCATCTGACCTGTGCGTAGGCACTCCTTGTGACCTTCTGGAGGTCATCCTGGGCTCCTGACGTGATTCTCCCAAAGAAGATCTGCTCCGAAACGCGTCCTCCGAGTGCCATGCAGATGCGGTCGAACATCTGCTCCTTCGTGTACAGATACTGTTCCTTTGGCAGATACTGAGCGTAGCCAAGGCCTTTGCCTCTTGGAATGATTGACACCTACAAACACCAACAATGTCATCAACTAATGAAACACATTCAGCGCTGTGCAACATTGCAAACATATATATATATATATATATATATATACACACACACACATATATACATGTATATATATATAATGTGTGCCTCTCTTGAAATTGAGTTTTTCGATCTTTCATTAAAAAGATACCAGTCACTTACGTACAGATCAGAAGCTAAACTTCACGTACAGATCAGAAGCTGAAGTGCTGAATATGACTTTCAATTCCTGGCAGAAATGCAGGTGGAATATTTCTGTAATGAACTGTGAGGGACTCTTTTAAAAATCAGACAGACTGTGAATAAGCTCACTTCAAAAGCTATGCATTAAACATGTGAAAATGGGCTATATAAACAACAAGATGCATACATGTAAATGGCATACATATGCATATACATATACAGGGTGGCTCAATAAAAAATGTCCCACCAGCAAAAATGCAATTTCTCCGCAACCAATCGAGATTATTTTATGAAAATAGCAGAATTTATAGAGGAAAGATTTTGCAACAATCTCTGAAAATCTCAATAATGAATTTTCATTACTTCAGAAGTTACAGCTGTGTAAAAACGTATTTCCATTTTTCCAAATTTCCACAGAATGATGTTCCAATACATGTGATTTCTTTAAGATTTTTTTGCAAAGTACAACACATAAAAAGAGTATGATGTCATACGACCTCACTAACAGCTGTAAAGAAACTGTTTACGAGGCAAGCTGTTAATATTTGATGAGATTTTATATATTAAGGTCTCTATTTGTGAAATCGTTACCGAACGTCATGAGTAAAGTTTCTGCCGTTGATAAAATGGGAACTCGGACGTTGCGTGAATAGAGACTGGAACATCGCGTGATCATCGCAAAATACCCAGTGAAATGTAGAGCCTGAGCACAATAAAGGTCATATCTGCAAACGTGTTTATGTAATGGAAGCCAAATGTCGGAAGAGAAGCAGGAAGTGGTCGTTTGGTATGACGGAAAAGAGCGTGTTGTTTACGAAATTCGCTTGGGAGTCGAAAGGGTCAAATTTGCAAAGAATGTCGTGGTTTCGGCATCAGATCTGCTAGCTTGTGTTATCACTGCAAGGAAAGACTGCACTTCATCACATTCAGTAGGCTAAATGTCAAACTTATCGTTGAACTCTCTTACCCAGACTCATCGAAGACTACAGGTGTGTTCTAACATCCGGTTTTTATTTTCCAACGGGACTGTGCGGCTGCTTGCTCGCACGGCAAGGTTAATTATGATGCTGCTACCTCATTGTCATCAACTGCAGTAAATTTATTGGCAAAGACGAATGACAAACAAACTCGCCAGACCTTAACCCTCTTGAATCTTGATTATCACGTCTGGGGAGCTATGCTGGAACGCTGCAAGACATTTCATCCCAAGTTGGAGAACATTGGTTAGCTGAAGGAAGTCTTACTGGTAATGTGGGATCAGTCGCCCGCAGGACTCGATACACAAGCCCACACTGAACTTCACAATAAGTATTCGAGCTCGTACTAAAACAGGGAGTGTACACTCTCATCATACTTTACAATGAACTGTAAAACGGAATTCTGAGGACGTAGTGAAAAGGGATATTATTTGACATGGAAATCTACAAATGACGTTAATTTTTCCGCGGATATTTGAAAAAATGGAATTGAAAGTTTAAACAGCTGTAACTTTCGCAAACATGAAATATGTTAAGTGAAACTTTCAGGGATTGTTGCAAATTCATTCCTCTACAAAGTGGAAAATTTTCGCAGAAACCTTTCAATCGGTTGCGAAGATATTGCATTTTATCCGGTGGGACATTTTTTTTTGAGCCACCCTGTATATACATATACCTTGAGCAGTGGATCTGCGTGCTGAAGGAACCATCCAGCGACTGCGTGACCCGCTTCATGGTACGCAACCGTCTTCTTCTCTTCCGGCTGAAGGACCTGCGTCTTCTTCTCCAGTCCAGCAACAACTCTCTCGATCGCCTGCTCAAAATGCTTCAGTTCTATGCTGCTATGGAGATCTCGGGCTGCGATCAATGCTGCCTCGTTGCACACGTTCGCAATGTCAGCACCTGCGGGTCAAAGGTCAATGCAAGGATCACATAGGAGCACAAATGGAGCAGAGGTCAAATAGGAGCACAAATGGAGCAGAGGTCAAATAGGAGCACAAATGGAGCAGAGGTCAAATAGGAGCACAAATGGAGCAGAGGTCAAATAGGAGCACAGATGGAGCAGAGGTCAAATAGGAGCACAAATGGAGCAGAGGTCAAATAGGTAAGAAATGGGGCAGAGGTAACATACCAGGTAGATTTTGGTTATTCCCCACATGCCAAGGTACTACTGCCCAATCCAGCCTTGCCCATCTAGCCAGAACCCCATCTTCTGCAGTTCCTCTTCTTCCCCTTTATTGGATTATATGACGTGAAGCACTGACAGCACTGCCTTTGGTTGGCAGGGGGGAAGCGCCTAAGTTCAATCTTTCTTTATAAATGTTCGACTACCCTAAGCATAGTAGAGTGACTGTCAAAGCGACAGAGGTCACACAGGTCATCAACAATAATTATTCCTCCATAGAAACACAAATCAACGACCGTTTCTCTTTGTAATTACAGACAAAATTCTACGAAAGTTTGATGAAATTTCAATGACAATACATTCATCAAACAGATCACCTTTCCATCCATTATTTTCATTCTGAATACGAAATGTCGTTATGCAAAAGAAAGAAAGATGAAATCTGAACTAACGTCTCTTTGAAGAATGCAGAAGTTGCAGATCACTAAATTTTATCAAAAATATTATGAAATGAAGTTTTTTTTATTACTAGTTGAGGGCATCTTGACTGACCAGAAAATCGGGTGTGAGGGCGGCCATTTTTCTTACCAGAAAATCCGGGTGTGAGTGCAGCCATCTTTCTTACCAGAAAATCCGGGTGTGAGTGCAGCTATCTTTCTTACCATAAAATCTGGGTGTGAGTGCAGCTATCTTTCTTACCATAAAATCTGGGTGTGAGGGCGGCCATCTTTCTTACCATAAAATCTGGGTGTGAGGGCGGCCATCTTTCTTACCAGAAAAACGGGTGTGAGTGCAGCCATCTTTCTTACCAGAAAAACGGGTGTGAGTGCAGCCATCTTTCTTACCAGAAAATCCAGGTGTGAGTGCAGCCATCTTTCTTACCAGAAAAACGGGTGTGAGTGCAGCCATCTTTCTTACCAGAAAATCCAGGTGTGAGTGCAGCCATCTTTCTTACCAGAAAATCTGGGTGTGAGGGCGGCCATCTTTCTTACCATAAAATCTGGGTGTGAGGGCGGCCATCTTTCTTACCATAAAATCTGGGTGTGAGGGCGGCCATCTTTCTTACCATAAAATCTGGGTGTGAGGGCGGCCATCTTTCTTACCATAAAATCTGGGTGTGAGGGCGGCCATCTTTCTTACCAGAAAAAACGGGTGTGATTGCAGCCATCTTTCTTACCATAAAATCTGGGTGTGAGTGCAGCTATCTTTCTTACCATAAAATCTGGGTGTGAGGGCGGCCATCTTTCTTACCATAAAATCTGGGTGTGAGGGCGGCCATCTTTCTTACCAGAAAAACGGGTGTGAGTGCAGCCATCTTTCTTACCAGAAAAACGGGTGTGAGTGCAGCCATCTTTCTTACCAGAAAAACGGGTGTGAGTGCAGCCATCTTTCTTACCAGAAAAACGGGTGTGAGTGCAGCCATCTTTCTTACCAGAAAAACGGGTGTGAGTGCAGCCATCTTTCTTACCAGAAAAACGGGTGTGAGTGCAGCCATCTTTCTTACCAGAAAAACGGGTGTGAGTGCAGCCATCTTTCTTACCAGAAAAACGGGTGTGAGTGCAGCCATCTTTCTTACCAGAAAAACGGGTGTGAGTGCAGCCATCTTTCTTACCATAAAATCTGGGTGTGAGGGCGGCCATCTTTCTTACCATAAAATCTGGGTGTGAGGGCGGCCATCTTTCTTACCAGAAAAACGGGTGTGAGTGCAGCCATCTTTCTTACCAGAAAAACGGGTGTGAGTGCAGCCATCTTTCTTACCAGAAAAACGGGTGTGAGTGCAGCCATCTTTCTTACCAGAAAAACGGGTGTGAGTGCAGCCATCTTTCTTACCAGAAAAACGGGTGTGAGTGCAGCCATCTTTCTTACCAGAAAAACGGGTGTGAGTGCAGCCATCTTTCTTACCAGAAAAACGGGTGTGAGTGCAGCCATCTTTCTTACCAGAAAAACGGGTGTGAGTGCAGCCATCTTTCTTACCAGAAAATCCAGGTGTGAGTGCAGCCATCTTTCTTACCAGAAAAACGGGTGTGAGTGCAGCCATCTTTCTTACCAGAAAATCCAGGTGTGAGTGCAGCCATCTTTCTTACCAGAAAATCTGGGTGTGAGGGCGGCCATCTTTCTTACCATAAAATCTGGGTGTGAGGGCGGCCATCTTTCTTACCATAAAATCTGGGTGTGAGGGCGGCCATCTTTCTTACCATAAAATCTGGGTGTGAGGGCGGCCATCTTTCTTACCATAAAATCTGGGTGTGAGGGCGGCCATCTTTCTTACCAGAAAAACGGGTGTGATTGCAGCCATCTTTCTTACCATAAAATCTGGGTGTGAGTGCAGCTATCTTTCTTACCATAAAATCTGGGTGTGAGGGCGGCCATCTTTCTTACCATAAAATCTGGGTGTGAGGGCGGCCATCTTTCTTACCAGAAAAACGGGTGTGAGTGCAGCCATCTTTCTTACCAGAAAAACGGGTGTGAGTGCAGCCATCTTTCTTACCAGAAAAACGGGTGTGAGTGCAGCCATCTTTCTTACCAGAAAAACGGGTGTGAGTGCAGCCATCTTTCTTACCAGAAAAACGGGTGAGTGCAGCCATCTTTCTTACCAGAAAAACGGGTGTGAGTGCAGCCATCTTTCTTACCAGAAAAACGGGTGTGAGTGCAGCCATCTTTCTTACCAGAAAAACGGGTGTGAGTGCAGCCATCTTTCTTACCAGAAAAACGGGTGTGAGTGCAGCCATCTTTCTTACCATAAAATCTGGGTGTGAGGGCGGCCATCTTTCTTACCAGAAAAACGGGTGTGAGTGCAGCCATCTTTCTTACCAGAAAAACGGGTGTGAGTGCAGCCATCTTTCTTACCAGAAAAACGGGTGTGAGTGCAGCCATCTTTCTTACCAGAAAAACGGGTGTGAGTGCAGCCATCTTTCTTACCAGAAAAACGGGTGTGAGTGCAGCCATCTTTCTTACCAGAAAAACGGGTGTGAGTGCAGCCATCTTTCTTACCAGAAAAACGGGTGTGAGTGCAGCCATCTTTCTTACCAGAAAAACGGGTGTGAGTGTGTAGCGGTAGAATGCTTCTTATCAAACAAACCTATTAAATGATGCATTGTATAAGTATTAAATAGGTAAGAATTAAGCTAGACAATATGTGGCGTATTGTAGATTATAATTAATATTACTTGTGGCATTAAGTTAGATAATAATAATAGCGCTATAACAATTCTTGAATACGCGCTACATCAATTATCGAAACACAACGAAGGGCAGAAAGCAGCGTCAAGCTTGAGCAGACGGCAACAACGGCAGACGATAAAGTTAGACAGCGAAAAGATGGCGAAGGAAGAAGACGTAGATTTCTGAGCAAGGGCGGCCATTGACGATTGTGGCGTTCCTTGTCGGTAATTCAGAAGATCTGACGGTGAATTGGGTGTGGAAGGCGACACGTTGTCGGCCTGTCCCACTGGTGAGACTATAAGTCCTTGGGAATAGAGATACCAGGGCTTGTCGTACGGAAACTTTGCGAAGTTTGGTGAGACACTTGCGAGTGCACTGCGATCGACATCGGAGAAGATCGAATTCGGAACTACAATTGCGATTGGAGTTCGACGGCAGAAGAAAGGGGCGAAACTACAACAAGACGAGCAAGCGACGAGAAGCTACCGTTGCTTGTGGAGAAACAACGAGGTGGACGAAACTACAGAGTGCTGTGCCAGCTACAGCATTCTCCGTCTACGCAGCTACGGAAGAGAATTGGAAACGACGGCAAGCAAGAAGAAGGTGACCTTCCTTCCTCTTCAAACCTTCATTCCTATCCATACGAACTGAAGAACTTCTACATCTACGCTGGAAAAGTCCAACGTGGAAGATAAGAAACAAGCTATAATATTATTAGATAATACGCCACAATAAGTAGATAGGATTATTGATTGTATTTTACTGTTTGATATTGTTTTATTATAATATAATCTTTAAACGAATCTCAGCTACATTTGTTTTAGGTCCTAGTTCATTCTAATATTGATCACCCAATGGCCTCTGAGCATAAAGTTCCCTATTAAAGCTAGATTTAAAACCCTAGATTTTGATGGCAGTGACAAGAGTGGGGGCCCATGCCCGGGATAAAAGTCAGTAAAGATTTAAGTCAGTAAAGATTTGAGTAAGTAAAGATTTAAGTCATTAAAGATTTAATTCAGTAAAGATTTGAGTCAGTAAAAAACTGTCTTTTGAACAGTATTAGAAAAGCTTTGAACAATTATAGCTAGGAGATTGTTAGAGACTAAATCTGAAATTGTAGATTGAAGATACTGCAGTAGGTTGTATGAACTACTAATCTCTAATAGTTTAATAGATTAGTTGTTGTTGTGGAACTGAATTGACACTTTGCAGAATTGAACAATTTCTATTTGTTAGAAATTTAAATAGCGCACATAGTTGCCAATATTTTTGTCATAAGTTGCTAGTCAGCAAGTAAGACAGTAAGTATGTCTGTCAGTGATTTTGAAGCTTGGTTAGAAATTGCCAAACGGATGAACATGGAAGGGGACGAGACACGTGCCTTTGTCAAAGAAAGACAGGCAGAATGGAGACAAGATAGAGCGACTGAGAGGGAGATCGCCAAAGAGATGAAATTAGCTGAAGCAGCAGCAGAAGTCAAGAGACTTGAGATAGAAGCAGTAACGAGGAAGGCTGAAACAGAAGCTGCTACGAGAAAAGCAGAGATGGAAGCTGAAGCAGCAGCAGAAATGAGAAAAGCTGAAGCAGCAGCGAGAAAAGCTGAAACAGAAGCAGCAACGAGAAAAGCCGAAGCAGACGCAGAAACGAGAAAAGCTGAAATAGAAACAAGAAAAGCTGAAACAGAGGCTGCAATGCAAGCAAAGAAGGCTGAACTGGAATTGGAAGCAATCAGGAGTGCTGAAGCAGAAGCCAGATTGAATCGTGAAGCAGCTGAGACAGAAGCGAGAGAAAGTCGCTTGGCAACAGAAGCCAGAGAACAGCGTGAACACCAGTTAGAGATAAAGAGACTTGAAGCACAGGTGAGAATGCGTGAAATTGATTCGAGAGGGGAACAAAACCGAGAGCACGAGAGTGACTACATGAGGATCGGTGATGGTCAACAACAGGGAGATCACCGAGAAAACAATAAAGGAATTAGAAATATCAAATTCCCTATATTCAACGAGTCAAAGGATTGTTTAGATGCCTACTTGTTGAGATTCGAGAGAACCTGTGTTGCGTACGAAGTTAAAAAAGAAGTTTGGTCGCTGACGCTAGCTAGACATTTGGAAGGCAGAGCACTAGAAGTATACCAAAGGTTGTCTGCAGATGAAGTGCAAGATTATGAGTGTTTGAAGACTCAGCTGTTGAAGAGATTTCAACTTACTGAAGGTGGTTATCGAAACAAGTTCAAAACCAGTAAAATGGAATCAGGAGAGACACCTTCTAGTTTTGTGCATAGATTGAGAAGGTATATGCAACAGTGGTTAGCACAAGCGGGATTTGAGAGAACTTATGAAGGAGTGGAAGATCTCTTGTTGAAAGACCAGTTTTACCTGACATGCAGTACTGAACTTCGTATGTTTATAAAAGAGAAAGGTAAAATGAGTTTGAAGGACATGTTGGTTTGTGCGGAATCACACATTGAAGCACACGGTTACAAATACAGCGAGCAGTCTGCAAAATCAGACGTGAAATTCCATGGTGACAGGTTGAACGGTAGACCGTTTGAACACAGACCCAAGGAACAGTCTGGGTACAATTTGAACAGGAGTAGAAGTGATGTGAAGATAAATCAGGGTGTACATCAAAACCGAGGGTTCAGTAGAGAAAGAGAAATTGCAACTGGACATAAGATTACTTGTTTTTTCTGTGGAGAACAGAACCATAAGGCATATCAATGCCCAAAGAAAAACAGGGGTACATTTAAACACACTGCAGCAGCAGTACAAATATTCGAAAGTCGAGCACACTTGGTTAAGCCAGAAAGTGAAATACAGAGAGTGGTTGAAGTTACAAGAGGAGAACAACAGATGAAACAGGGTGAACATAATAAAATACCACCAATGTACATGGCAGCTAGTGCAATGGTGATAAAAGACAATGATGGATGTATTAGCCTTGAAGATAAGAGTGAATACCAGGTGACAGTTAATGGAAACACAGTGGGATGCTTATACGACACAGGCGCAAGTTGTTGTATTGTAAAACGTTCTTTGATAAATGAAGAAGCGTTGACTGGAGAAGAAACACATTGTGTATTAGTTGATGGGAGTTTAAGATGTTTCCCATTGGCTAAGGTGTATATCGAGAGTGAACATTTTAATGGTGAAGTACAAGCGATGGTGATGGAACAGCCAATAAAGCCAGTAATAATTGGGAAAATCAAAGGATTGAAGTACATGGTTAAGGATGAAAGAACTGAGAGTGTGACAAATCATGAGCCAAAAGAAATAATTGAGAAATGTACTGAAGTGGAAAACAAAGGAATATTGATTAGAAAAACAGAACATGAAGAAAGACCTATTGGTGCAAAGAAAACAGTAAGATTTTCTGACAATGTGATGAGGAATCAAGATGAAAAATTAATGACAGTAGCAGTTGTGGAGACTAGGGCAGAAGCTAAAAAGGTAGCAAAATACAAACCATTGAAAGTGGCGGAGATGCCGAACTTGAATGTGTCAGTAAAAGAGATACAGGAGTTGCAGAGTCAAGATGAAACTATGTCGAAACAAATGGAAAGAGCAATTGAATGGGATGGTAACGAAGACAACATAGAAGATAAACCATATGTGAAAAAGAAGGGATTGTTGTATAAAAGATACAAAGAAGTACAGAAGGATGAGGTGAAATGGCAACTAATGGTACCTAAACCATTGAGGGATAAAGTGTTAGCAGTAGCACATAATTCATTGTTGTCGGCTCATTTAGGAATGAGGAAAACACATGATAAAATTCTAAATGAATTCTATTGGCCTGGAATAGGACAAGATATACGGAGATATGTGTTGAGTTGTGATATTTGTCAAAAGTCAGTTGACAAGAAGGTGAACCACAAGGCGCCTATGGGTCATCTACCTGTATTAGATGTACCATTCAAACACATATGCATAGACATAATCGGAGAAGTTAACCCTATGTCTGCAAGGGGTTACCGATACATATTGACCATCATAGACTTGAGTACAAGATATCCGGAAGCTATTCCATTGAAAGGAATTAGTACTGAGGAAGTTGCAGAAGCTTTGTTCGGATTTTATTGTCGTATGGGAGTGCCTCAGAAGATCCATACTGATCGTGGAAGCCAGTTCACTTCCGAACTCATGGCTGAAGTAAATAAGATGCTATTGATAAAACACACCATGACGAGTCCATACCATGCAATGGGCAATGGATGTGTAGAAAGACTTAATGGAACCATCAAAGCGACGTTGAGGAAGTTGATTGGTGAACAAGCGAAAGAATGGGATCGTTATATAGCTCCATTACTGTTTGCGTTGAGAGACACAGTACATGAGAGTCACGGTTTCACACCATTCGAACTAATATTTGGTAGATCGTGTAGAGGACCAGTGCAGATCCTGAAGGAGTTATGGACCAATGAGACAGTGGAAGAAGAAGTGAAAGACGTATATACGTATATGCAGGATTTGAGAGAAAGGATTGAGGAGACTTGTGATATGGCGCAGAAAGCGATACACAAAGCGAACGCTAAAAACAAGAAGTATTATGACAGGAAAGCGAGATACCGGAAGTTGGAAATAGGTGATAAGGTGTTGTTACTATTGCCTAGTTGTAAGAACAAGATGTTAGTAAAGTGGCAAGGGCCATATGTTGTGAAAGAGAAGATTGGAGACTATGATTACAGAGTTGAAATCGAGAAAGGAAAGATAAAGACATATCACATTAATATATTAAAGAAATATCACGAAAGAGAAGATGCCGAGACTGTAGCGTACATTTCAGCAGTAGTATATGACGGAAAAGTGGGTGAAGATGAAGAAGAAGAAATATTGGATTTATATGTAAGTGAACAAACAGAGACCTATGAAGATGTAGATATAAATCCTGATTTGGATGAAGAACAAAAAGGAGAAATGAGGAAACTACTGAAGAAATATGAAGACATTTTCACAGACAAGCCTGGGAGAACAGACTTAGTGAAGCATGAAATACATTTGACGAGTGAAGAGCCAGTAAGACAAAGAGCTTATCCAACACCATACCATTTGCAAAAAGAAATAGATAAGGAGATCCAGACGATGTTAGACAATAAGGTGATAGAAAGATCAGAGGCAGCTTATGCAGCACCGCTGGTGGTTGTCAAGAAATCAGACGGAAGCAATAGACTGTGTTGTAATTACAAACAGCTAAACAAACTTACAATATTTGATCCTGAGCCTATGATGACAAATGAGGATATTTTTAATAAGTTGAGTGGTAGTAAAATCTACAGCAAGTTCGATTTCTGCAAGGGTTATTGGCAGATCCCTATGAGTCCAGAATCGAAAGACTACACTACATTTGTATGTGCCAACGGGATATACAAGTTCAATGTGATGCCTTTTGGATTGATCAATAGTGCGTCAAGTTACAACCGTTTAATCAGGAAGATTCTTCAAGGAACAGAAAATCTTCAAAGTTATGTCGACGACATTCTAGCACATAATAAAGGATGGAGAGAACATTTGAAGACATTGGAGATATTTTTCGAAAGAGTGAGACAAGCGAATTTGACATTGAAGCCGAAGAAGTGTTCAATAGGATATGGAAAGATTGACTTTTTGGGACATACGTTGAACAAGGATGACATAAGTCCAAAGGAGAAATCAGTGGATAAAATAATAGACATGCCACGTCCAAAGACAAAGAAACAAGTCAGGAGTTTCCTTGGAGCGATAAACTATTATCGGAAATTCATACCACACTGTGCGGAAATTATGGCACCGTTAAGTGACTTAACGAAGAAGATAGCACCTGGGATAGTAGAATGGAATGAAGAGCTGGAGGTTAGCTTTACAAAGTTGAAGAACGAATTGGCGAAAGAACCAATTCTGAGACTTCCAAATTTAGAGAAGGATTTCATCCTACAAACTGATGCAAGTGGGAGTGGAATCGGATGTGTGATAATGCAGCAGTACGAGGGGACGAATCATCCCATAGCGTATGCGAGCAGGAAGCTGTTAGAGCGAGAGAGAAGATATTCTGTGGAAGAGAGAGAGTGCTTAGCAATCATGTGGGGTATAAGCAGGTTCGACCGATATCTTTGTGGAAAGACATTTACAATTGAGACAGACCATTGCGGATTGCAATATATGAAAGAGGGTCGAATGAAAAATGCAAGGGTGATGAGATGGAGTTTGGCACTCCAAAATTATTCCTTTAACATTAGATATATTAAAGGGTCCGAAAATGTTATGTCCGACTATTTAAGTAGAGGGGTTGTGTAGTATAAGTTGAGATAAAGTAAATGAAGAAGTGTAAGCCAGTGAGTAAAGTGTATTAATTGTCATGTCGTGTATAGTAAGTGAATTAGTTTACTAGGTTAGTTTGTTAAGTAGGTTAGTTTGTTAAAGCCTGTAAACAGTCTTTTGAAGGAGGGGCATTTGTAGCGGTAGAATGCTTCTTATCAAACAAACCTATTAAATGATGCATTGTATAAGTATTAAATAGGTAAGAATTAAGCTAGACAATATGTGGCGTATTGTAGATTATAATTAATATTACTTGTGGCATTAAGTTAGATAATAATAATAGCGCTATAACAATTCTTGAATACGCGCTACATCAATTATCGAAACACAACGAAGGGCAGAAAGCAGCGTCAAACTTGAGCAGACGGCAACAACGGCAGACGAAAAGTTAGACAGCGAAAAGATGGCGAAGGAAGAAGACGTAGATTTCTGAGCAAGGGCGGCCATTGACGATTGTGGCGTTCCTTGTCGGTAATTCAGAAGATCTGACGGTGAATTGGGTGTGGAAGGCGACACGTTGTCGGCCTGTCCCACTGGTGAGACTATAAGTCCTTGGGAATAGAGATACCAGGGCTTGTCGTACGGAAACTTTGCGAAGTTTGGTGAGACACTTGCGAGTGCACTGCGATCGACATCGGAGAAGATCGAATTCGGAACTACAATTGCGATTGGAGTTCGACGGCAGAAGAAAGGGGCGAAACTACAACAAGACGAGCAAGCGACGAGAAGCTACCGTTGCTTGTGGAGAAACAACGAGGTGGACGAAACTACAGAGTGCTGTGCCAGCTACAGCATTCTCCGTCTACGCAGCTACGGAAGAGAATTGGAAACGACGGCAAGCAAGAAGAAGGTGACCTTCCTTCCTCTTCAAACCTTCATTCCTATCCATACGAACTGAAGAACTTCTACATCTACGCTGGAAAAGTCCAACGTGGAAGATAAGAAACAAGCTATAATATTATTAGATAATACGCCACAATAAGTAGATAGGATTATTGATTGTATTTTACTGTTTGATATTGTTTTATTATAATATAATCTTTAAACGAATCTCAGCTACATTTGTTTTAGGTCCTAGTTCATTCTAATATTGATCACCCAATGGCCTCTGAGCATAAAGTTCCCTATTAAAGCTAGATTTAAAACCCTAGATTTTGATGGCAGTGACAGTGCAGCCATCTTTCTTACCAGAAAAACGGGTGTGAGTGCAGCCATCTTTCTTACCAGAAAAACGGGTGTGAGTGCAGCCATCTTTCTTACCAGAAAATCCAGGTGTGAGTGCAGCCATCTTTCTTACCAGAAAATCCGGGTGTGAGGGCAGCCATCTTTCTTGCCACATCGTCTTTAATGAGTAACGTCTTCAGCGGCCGAAGGTGGACTTTGAATATTGATGCCCTGAATGAAGAAAACACATTTCCCACTCATATGCAAAACATTACTAACAGTAATTAATGTCTCAATGTAATCTGCAACTCATTTCTAGCTTCCAGCACTTAAAAACTTGAGAGAATGGCTTAATATGGACAGAGAACCGTCCCCGCTCTTCGAAATCGACAGAAAATCAAAAATCAGACAGGAATGTAATCGCAGATGCGAATCGCTTCAAAAACAACATTTTACCCAACTTACAGCAGACAGTGTTTTTAAAGCATCCTGGAAAAGTAGATTGCAACAGAATTCGTTCCAATTATTGACTCTTTCTCTGTCTGTCTTTTTATCTCTGCTTCTCTCTCTCTTTCTCCCTCACCTGCCTTTGATGTCTGGTGCTCCAACAAAAATCTGTCGATCGAATCGACCGGGTCTTAGAAGCGCTGGATCGAGAATGTCAACGCGATTGGTGGCAGCCAAGATGACGACATTTGTCTGCTGTGTAAACCCTACAACAACAACCGACGAACGAAATGAAAGTAAACGACAGATGCAACAGGCACCCTAACACTGCCTCTGTCTGGCTAATGCCCCCTGTCAATACTAACTACTGCCCTGTCAATCAACAGTCAACTTGACCAATGACCATTAATAATAATAATTAGGACAATTTATATGGCGCGGGCAACAACCACATTGTTACAAGAGCAGCATACTAGGCAGCTAACAGGCAGGATAAGCAAGTATGCTTGTTGTAGATTTAAACGAGTCCACTGAGCCAATCGATTGAATAGCGAGGGAAGTCTGTTCCAGCATCGAGGACCAGCGACCGAGAAAGCACGATTGCCAAAGCACGTTCTCATCCTCCACACACGCAAAATAATCGGTCCTCTCGGATGATCTGAGCCAAAGCCTGGCTGCGGGGGAATGAGTCTGTGTGCAGCAATTTTGCAGGTACTCAAGCATGGCTCTGTGAAGTGATTTGAAGACAAGCAGACAGAGCTTGAACTCGATGTGAACAAAAACACAACTCAGCAGATAGAAAAAACAAGCAAAGACTGCTGCAAACAATCTACAGAGCTAGGCAACATTCCGCAAGCAGCCACAAGTGGCGCTCCCACATAATCTCAGGCAATTTTCCAATACCTCATATCAGTTGTGTGACGTCGGTCACCCCACCCCACATCTCTATGCTTTTGTAACTGGCACCCAACTCAGTTCCCTTTATTTGGATCACAGCAAGATCTAAACTTACGATCCATCTCTTTCAACTGGGTAACAAACAACATACTGCCTTGGAATCGTAATGATTTCTCACTTCTGCTAGGGCAGCGGTTCTCAACCTGTGGGTCGCGACCCCCACGGGGGTCGCCTGACGATTTGTCAGGGGTCGCCTGGACCATCAGAAATTTGTAAAAATGCAATAGTAATTTCTGCTCTAGTTACTACACTGCAGCAACTGAAAAGAAAATTTTCTTATACTTTTTATCAGTAGCGGCGCCAAAAGAGGGCTAAGCCACACCCCCATAAAAATGAAATCCGGAGGTTAGCCCCTAAAAAAGGCATTAAAACTGAAATATTTCCACGCTAAGGCCCTCTAAAAATGAAATTGATCCATCACCCACATCATGAGATTTCTTCCAGACGACTAAAAATGATCGTCAGAAATTTTGGCGGATGAAAATGGAACAGAAATTTTGGCGGATGAAAATGGAACAGAAATTTTGGCGGATGAAAATGGAACAGAAATTTTGGTGGATGAAAATGGAACAGAAATTTTGGCGGATGAAAATGGAAAATTTCCGCGAGGATTCAGCCCCCACTCAAAACCTGAAATCCTGGTGCCCAGTGATGCCACAGCTGGGTTTTTTCCACTAGATCTGGGTTCTTTGGCCTTCGCCTGGGTTTCTGGGTATTTTTGGGCAAGATCTGGGTTTATTTTGGTGAGTTGGCATTTTGTACTTAGAACACATGAATATTCTGTGAAATTCAATGTAAAAATGGTTGTGATATATAATTTTTCCAGTAATTTTAATTTTAAACTCCACAATCAAGATCTCATGTTGTCAATTCACAAATAATTTGTAACCTGAAGAATAGTTCTGCACAGAAAGAAACCATTTTGACATTTCAAAATAGGTCAGATCACTCGTCTCTTTCCTTGTAAAACCGTATTACATCTGCAACATGCATATGGGGTCATTGCATAATTACGTAACGCTCGAGGGTGGGTGGGTGGGGTCATTGAAAACGTTACGACACGTTAAATGGGTGGTCAAGGGCAACGTTACGAAGCGTTACGGGGTGGGTGGGTGGGTCAAAAACGGTCATTTTCGGCGTTACGTAATTATGCAATGACCCCTATACAGTTAGGCCTATACAGCTGTAGGTCAGGTCAATCCTATCTAAAACTATAAAACACAAGTTGTAATGCGTGCTTGATAAAAAATCTCCTCATCCACGCGACCGATTTTTTCAAATAATTACAAAACAACTTCTAACCTCCCCATGACAACACTATCGGGATTCGCGATCCAAAAATATTACCTTTGGCCGAGCTTGAAAATTTAATTTTTCTATCCGAATCCTAACACTGTTAAGACGCCATTTGCTGTTGAAAGCAAGCATATTCAGCAAACATTGAGACCATCGATGACATATAGGTGATTGAAACCAGTACATTAATGACGTCATGGTCGATTTTAAAATTATTATAGCGCGTTATTCCGTTAATTAATATCTGTGCTGCATGGGTTGAACCGAAAACCTAAATTTCACGGGCAACGCCGGGCACCAAAAGTGGTTGGACTGGGCTGTGGACGATGGAAGAAGGCGAGGTGAGAAGGGCGGCGTGGGAGCGGGGTCAGGCGTTGCGCGGGATGCAAAAAATTTCCCGGGCGTGGGAGCGGCGTGACTGGGAAGTGGGAACTAAAAACCGAAATTTCCCGGGCAACGCCGGGTAATTCAGCTAGTAGTGGTATAATAGCCAAGTTGTTGCAGAGTAGGCTACTAACGTTCTAGGTGTTTAAAACGTTGGATTGTTGGTGCATTAAGAAAATTTGGCTGGAAACCTCGGACAACTTTAAAACTTTGTAAACTTAAGCCACGTATGTTATGTGCTTAGGCTACAATTCTGGCAGACTCGACCTGCTGCGCATGCGCACACGAATATATTGATTAAGTTTATTGTCAGTATGGATCCCGAGTCTCTGACAACTTTGACAATTGACACTTTTGGAGTTGTAATTACATTTTATTCGACTCTTTTGACGAACATTTTGTTAATCCTCATGCGAACAAGCGAAAAACCAACTTAATTTGAACAAAGGGGTGTAAAATAGCTTATATGAATTGTCTGGGTTTTTCTGGGTTTTTTTCGGAAGAAAATCTGGGTTTATTTCAGAAACCTCGGTGGCAACACTGCTGGTGCCGCCACTGCTTTTTATATGATTCATTCGTTAGATTGCAACAGCAAAAAAGTGGTTATATTAGTTTTCAAATGTAAAGTCCACTTTTACCGTGTATAAGTCTTAAACCACCTCTCTGAGCACTTAAATCATGAATAATTTTGTAAAGATGAAAGCTTAAAATTTTACAGTGACAAGTGTTCAAATCCAAAAAATGAAACAATTGGGGCTGAAACTCTCAAAGTCTTATGCCATGACTATCAGCATAGAAAAACTGAGCAATTTCATTCAGATGACAGCTAAAAATGCAACCATTACAGCCTGGAAATTAAAAATTATAAACAATGGGGGGGACATTTATTAAAATCTTAAACCATGACTTTCAGCGCTGAAATTCTGAAGAATTTTCTTAGATAAAAAATTGCAAACAAGGGGATGGGACGCTTTTTATGTCTTACACCATGACTATCAGCACTGACATTATGAACAATTTCGTTAAAATTAGAACCTAAAATGCTACCATTGCAGTGTGTGGAAATTCAAAAACATTTTGACAATTGGGAGAGGCACATCCCCTCCCCAAACCCCTTTCCATGTTCGGCGCATTTGTAAAGAACACGAGTAGGCCTATGGCCCAAGTTAATTAAATTGCTTGCCAATCAAAACGAATCAGCAACGGTAAAATGAGTGTTAAGAAATGAAGAACTATATATATTGACCATTTTCAGAGTAGCAAATTGTTTAGTAGTTGTTAGGATTCACAAGCCGAATAAACTTATGACATTTCAACTTCAAATTACCGAATGGGTAAGGATTAGCGCTCAGAATCGCAAGAGCCAGGAAGCCGCAATTGTCAAAACCAGTTTTCGAGTTATGAGGGTGAAAATGCAAGACAACTGTAACAAAAATGCAGTGAAGGGGGCAACTCAATAAATTTTACTGTTGGGGGTCACCATAACTTTCAAAATGTTGTGAAGGGGTCGCCGCACTAAAAAGGTTGAGAACCGCTGTGCTAGGGTTTACTAGAGCTCACCATTGCTTGATGCTTTCTACTTTAATTATTATAATATGGTGAAATTCTAAGGCATGATATCTGACCATGGAGCAAGAATAAACTGACTATAAGAACACTTTGAAGAACGTTTTCAGATTAAAGTCATTTCCTTGCAGCAAAACACAAATTACGTCTTTTGAGGAAACGTAATTTGATGTTAAACGAGGAAAGACGGACGCACCGTCCATTTCGACGAGCAGCTGATTCAGAGTATTCTCCTGTTCGCTGTGTCCTCCGAAACTCCTTCCGCCTCTTTTCCGTCCGACTGCATCGATTTCATCGATGAAAAGGATGCAAGGAGCATTCTTCCGAGCCAAAGCAAACATATCGCGAACCTTTGAAATGAGAAGAAAAACATTCGTCAAACTGGCGTTACAGACAATCTGCTGAATCATCAGAAATATTATTAACAGAAGATTTGAATTCTAAATAATTAGAAGCAGATGAAAGAGAAGAGAAGCAGAGAGAGAAGCAAAAAAGAGAGAAGAAAAGCAGAGAAGAAAAGCAGAGAAGAGAAGCAGAGAAGAGAAGCAGAGAAGAGAAGCAGAGAAGATGCAGAGAAGAGAAGCAAAGAAGAGAGAAGCAAAGAAGAGAGAAGAGAAGCAGAGAAGAGAAGCAGAGAAGAGAGAAGAGAAGCAGAGAAGAGAAGCAGAGAAGAGAAGCAGAGAAGATGCAGAGAAGAGAAGCAAAGAAGAGAGAAGCAAAGAAGAGAGAAGAGAAGCAGAGAAGAGAAGCAGAGAAGAGAGAAGAGAAGCAGAGAAGAGAAGCAGAGAAGATGCAGAGAAGAGAAGCAAAGAAGAGAGAAGCAAAGAAGAGAGAAGAGAAGCAGAGAAGATGCAGAGAAGAGAAGCAAAGAAGAGAGAAGCAAAGAAGAGAGAAGAGAAGCAGAGAAGAGAAGCAGAGAAGAGAAGCAGAGAAGATGCAGAGAAGAGAAGCAAAGAAGAGAGAAGCAAAGAAGAGAGAAGAGAAGCAGAGAAGATGCAGAGAAGAGAAGCAAAGAAGAGAGAAGCAAAGAAGAGAGAAGAGAAGCAGAGAAGAGAAGCAGAGAAGAGAAGCAGAGAAGATGCAGAGAAGAGAAGCAAAGAAGAGAGAAGCAAAGAAGAGAGAAGAGAAGCAGAGAAGAGAAGCAAAGAAGAGAGAAGAGAAGCAGAGAAGATGCAGAGAAGAGAAGCAAAGAAGAGAGAAGCAAAGAAGAGAGAAGAGAAGCAGAGAAGAGAAGCAGAGAAGAGAGAAGAGAAGAGAGAAGAGAAGCAGAGAAGAGAAGCAGAGAAGAGAAGCAGAGAAGATGCAGAGAAGAGAAGCAAAGAAGAGAGAAGCAAAGAAGAGAGAAGAGAAGCAGAGAAGATGCAGAGAAGAGAAGCAAAGAAGAGAGAAGCAAAGAAGAGAGAAGAGAAGCAGAGAAGAGAAGCAGAGAAGAGAAGCAGAGAAGATGCAGAGAAGAGAAGCAAAGAAGAGAGAAGCAAAGAAGAGAGAAGAGAAGCAGAGAAGATGCAGAGAAGAGAAGCAAAGAAGAGAGAAGCAAAGAAGAGAGAAGAGAAGCAGAGAAGAGAAGCAGAGAAGAGAAGCAGAGAAGATGCAGAGAAGAGAAGCAAAGAAGAGAGAAGCAAAGAAGAGAGAAGAGAAGCAGAGAAGAGAAGCAAAGAAGAGAGAAGAGAAGCAGAGAAGAGAAGCAGAGAAGAGAAGCAGAGAAGAGAGAGAAGATGCGACGATGATGACTCACTCGTGATGGTCCAACGCCAACGAACATTTCGAGAAACTCCGATCCAGAGACAGTGATGAACGGCACATTCGCTTCTCCTGCCGTCGCCTTTGCCAGCAGCGTCTTTCCAGTTCCAGGTGGACCAGTGAGGATAGCGCCTTTTGGAATCTTGGCACCGAGCTCCTGGTACTGTTCGGGATTCTTCAGGAAATTGACAAACTCCATGATCTCCAGTTTTGCCTCCTCACAACCAGCTACATCTCTAAACAATTTCACATCAAATAGACCAAAACAATTCATCCAGTCTGCTGCAAACACAACAATCCTCCTTCGTTCCTCCCTGCCTCTCTCCCTGCTTTCCTCTTTCCCTGCCTCCTTCCCTTCCTGCTTCCCTCTTTCCCTGCCTCCCTCTCTTCCTGCTTCCTTATCTCCCTATTTCCCTCATTCCCTGCCTGCTTGCGTCCTTCCTTCCTTTCTTCTACCACTGATCTAAACAAATCAATCACCCTTCGATCTCACTCTCTTCACTAGTTTTATAAAGTTTTTTTTATCAAACATTGTTCATAATTTCAAATTCATCCAACAATTAATTTATATCACAGACAATTGAACATAATTATCAGCATTAATAGCATTGAAGCGAGTTACAACTCCATGTTATCCGACTTCCAAAGTTCTGACCAATTGCTAATCATTGTCTTACTTGAATCGGATCCCAACGTCGTCCTTGATGACCTTCGCAGTTGTCTGTCCGAATCCAAAGAGTCCTCCAGCCGAGCGGCCACCTCCTCCAGGACGACTGCCCTACACACACACACACACACACACACACCGTCACAATCACCATCACAATCACCATCACCTACCAAAGCAGCAACTGATGATGACATATGAAGTAGATGATGACACAGATGATGAAGCAGATGATGAAGCAGATGATGAAACTGCAAGATAGTGCCCTCTACCGTTTTTATTGCAGCACAAATATCTCGTTGAAATGACTGCCCATGAAAACCAACCACTGCTGTAGTCGATTGCTTCCACGACCATTTCCCTTTCTCATACAGATAGTCTGCACTTCAGCTTCTTCCTCCTCCTACTTGTACTCCTCCTCATCCTCCTCCTTCTCCTCCGCCCCTGAGATGACAATGACAACGATTGCTGTGTAGGGACCGTCGTCGTCGGTTGAAGACAGTCACTCGTCGTGTCATCAACTGATATCTGATCATCACTTAATAAATGCATGAGTTGAAAGAGGAAAGGGTCAACAGTTGAACCCCTTCATGAGAAGATGATGATGATGATGATGATGATGATGATGATGATGATGATGATGATGATGATGATGATGATGATGATGATGATGATGATGATGATGATGATGATGATGATGATGATGATGATGATGGCAGGATGATGTCACTCACTCCCATGAGACCGGACGATCGACGTAGTATCCAGAAGAGAAAGGCAAGAGGAAGGACGATGTTGAGAGCGGAAGCCAACATTCCACCCCTGGAAAAACGACAACAGAAAAAGATGATCATCATCACCATTCAGAGGAGGAAGAGGAGATTAGACTCCCCACCCTCCTCTCCTTTCCTCACAGACACATCACAGGTACATCATCCAGAATAAACTGTGCTACATATATTTCTCACAAACAATTGGATTGATAAAGAATCGAGAACTAAAGACCAACAATGTTTCATTGTTGAATAAATTATACAATTAGGGTCTATTTACAACTTTAGAACAGATCTATGTTACTATTTCATCAATATCAATCATTCACAACAAATAATTGCAAGTCACACAGCAAAGGCTATTTAAACATCAATACACAGATACACATAATTAACTCCGCCACTGGTTGTTCCCTGCCAGTGCCAGTCCCAAGCTGGATAAAGGAGAAGCGCGACATTAATCATCTTTGGCAGTGTCGTTAAACATGTAACAAAAGAGAGAGATACATCTAATAATATTTCAGATAAAAATACATAATCAATTAATCATCATCACAAGATGACTTACATTCAGCCAACACATTTAATCATCATTACATAGATGACTTGCAGTTAAGCCAACATACTTAATCATCGTTACATAGATGACTTACATTTCAACCAACATACTTAATCATCATCACAGATGACTTACATTTCAGCCTCTGTCTTGTAAACAACAGAAACAAAGTTGGCCGGTTCGATGTTCATCTCAAGCTGAGCGTTTTCCAGATTCCTCTCAAATGCTTCAACGCTTCCGATGTTAAACCAAATCATTCCCTAAGCAAAATATTCACAAAATCACATGAAATACAAATCACAAAAGAACACCAAAATAAGTAAAAATGAAGCAAAACAAGCACAAAAGACCACCAAAACTAGCACAAAAGACCACCAAAACAAGCACAAAAGACCACCAAAACAAGCACAAAAGACCACCAAAACAAGAATAAAAGACCACCAAAACAAGCACATAAGACAACCAAAACAAGCACAACAGACCACCAAAACAAGCACATAAGACAACCAAAACTAGCACAACAGACCACCAAAACAAGCACATAAGACAACCAAAACAAGCACAAAAGACCACCAAAACAAGAACAAAAGACCACCAAAATAAGTACAAAAGACCACCAAAACAAGCAATGCATCACTGAAGCATTCGATAGACCACACAGAGCAATAAATATCGCACACCATAACCATAACCTACCGTATCAACCTGAGTTCCAGGAATCAACTTCAACCGAACCCATTTCTTGTTGACAACTTCAAGTTTCTCAATCTACAACCAGAAGAAAAATTATGCGGACACTTTAACAGATCAACAATAAAAGAAAAAGGCAACAGATGTCAACTAAGGCACTAGGAAAGATTCAGAAAAGATGAGAATTAGCCGATACGCAGAAGCGCTAAGAAAACAATTGACACAACTCAAGACCTGAATTGTAGTCTAAACCAGTTTTACATGAAGAAATTCTAAAAACTTGTGTTGCACATCATCTGTCTTCTGAAGATGCAAACATCTCCGTTTGTTATAAATATCAGTAGGCAGCAACCTCTTACAAACTGTTAAAGACGATTTCAGAAACATGACAAAGAGAAATGAAGTGGAGACTTAAACTATGAACAGAGTGCTTTTCTAAGATGGCGGGCAATCAGGATGTCAATCAGACACTCACCACACCTTTGCTGAGATAATTTGAGGCGAAATCCTTCCAGGTGATCTCACGTTGGTTACCTTGATAGAGCGCCAGAAGACCAAGGACAGTTACACCAGTTAAAACCCCAAAGAAGATGCGATTTGTGGGGTCATTAGGGTCACCAATCTGTCTTGACCTGTAACCAAAGTTAATAAATATCTCACAACTATATTTAAAAGACCTCTCAAGAACAATGCTTGAAAAACACAATGTAGCATAGAATCAAAAACTTGTCCATTTAGGGTCTCCCAAATGCTATACTCTAGACACTTTACCCAAAACATCAAAGATAATATTCAACTATAGTGCTCCAAATGACGTAATAACTGACACCATTTTAAAAATACACTGGAAACTCTATATAGCTCTGTCTTTGAGAGCAAAAGCAAACCTTAGTATGAGATCGAATCCTGATGAGTTTATTATAAAGAGACTAGCTGGGGTACCCGTCGTTGATCGGGAAATTTAGGATTCACCCCACTCCAGGCTAATTCCTTACTTCCCCACCCTCGCTGTCCCCAACCATCTGCGTGCCACCCCACCCCAACCTCCTAACCGGTACGCCTCTCATGATTTTTTCCGTTTACGGGCAAATTGTTTTCTCCCAAACACAACAATACCCTGCCTCCACCCGGTGACTCCCCAACCGCCCGCTATCCACCCCCATCCAACCCCAAACCTCATCACGCTCCGACCTTGCAACTGGTACGTCTCTCGTGGTATTTCCGTTTACGGGCAAATTGTTTTTCTCCTCCACCCAAAAATACCGTACCTCCACCAGACCCCGGCGGGGCAAGGTGTGTTGGGTGGGGCAAGGTGGCCCCTGTAGCGCTATAGCTGTCTAGCTGCAAAGTTTTGGGTGAAAAAGTGTGAACCTATGGCATGCTCTAAATCAGGCCCTGGTCCATCGTCATCACAACCACAACAACCACATGCCTCTTGTATTAAATGCTGGGAATAACTTGTCAAAGAAAGAGACATGCCAAGACAGCAGATGAATCGACAGATGAAGACTGCACTTACTTATTTACAGAGTCAGAGGAAGAGTGGTGCCACCTACTTGGCTAAATTGAAGCTAAATTCAAATTTTTTGTCTTGTCCTTTCGATTGCCCTGCACTCGAACGAGACGGCGGATCCTTCGGTAATTCCTTTGGACCAGGCTCTACAGAAGAAAACAGAGACTGGAGAGACTCACAAATAATTTTGTTCCCTTAAAATGAGAATATTACAGAAGAAGAAGAAGAAGAAGGCTGACATCAAAAAGTCGTTGGAAGCATAGTGACACAAAGCATAGCACACAAAAAGTTGTGACACAAAGCACATGTATATAGCTGAACATCTTTGTAATCCAGATCTAACATCTTTTAAAGAAAAATACAAAATATGCCAATTAATGAAAGATTTGAAGAAACAGACTGAAGACCAAATGACTGACTAAACACGATTACCAGCTGTCTCTACCACTGATGAAGGAGTCCAATGATTAGCATACTGCACCAGTCACCTAAAGGTCAGAGGTCAAATCCTGACAAGCACAGATGAACGTTTCACCTGTAATCACTAACAAACTCAACAATAAAATGAGTACACTACACCACCATGCATTGCCATTGTCAGAGGGAGGATCTGGCAGCAAGGCAAGGACTAGTCACACATCTAATAAGCTAAGAAGGCTATGATAAAAGAAGTTACTACCATCGCTTCACACTCACTTCTCTTGTCTAACCAGACTGACCTCCCATCTACTTGTCTTACCTTTGACAGGGTCTGATTTAGCCTCTGGTTTGGCTTGTCCCTCGTTCTTCGCAGGTCCTTCTGCCTTTGAACCAGAAGACTTTCCTCCAGGAAAGTACTTCTCAAACCCTTTTGGAACTTTTTCTCTCAGTAGATGCCAGTCTTGCAAAAGACTGATGAGATGCTGAGCTTTCGACACGCGACCAAACATACTGTGATGACATCTTCGCTGGAGCTATATATACAAAAAAAACAATGCACATAATAAGAATATTCTTTAATTTAGCAAAATTTGCTAACCACATTTTGGTTTACAGACATGGTACAATGAAATGAAATATAGTTAATATACATGACGAATATTGACGATGGAGCCCCGTTAATTTACATGTTTTCAGACGACTTTATATTGTTGGAAGTTGGTCTGTGACGTAGATTTCAAAAAGTATTATTTTTTTTGAATTCCGATGTACGTCCAGTTGAGAAGATCATGGCCTGAATAACACTAGGATCAACAGAACTCCATGATGACGGTCCAAGAGAGGACCAACAATCCAGTACCAAAGTTGCCCAGTTTTGACAAGTAAGTACAACACTGTAGATCGCACATGGATCCTGCGACCAAATGTCGAAGTCCTCTTACGTCGCCTGTAACGTTTACAGCGTATGTGGCATACATTTTTGCTTTAACTGACCTCCCTCCTCTTCACCTGGGGACCAATGTTGCAGCACAAGCTGTTTAATGTTATGCAGGCGGTCACCGGAACTACTTTTTGTAAGTGACGTAGGAACTCGCTGTCATACTGCAGACGCATGAGTAAATTGCCTAACAGAGTCCAGTTAATTTAACATGATCCTAACCGAACCTCACGACGCCTGACCTGATCCTATCCAACACACACGGTCCCCGATACTGCAATTACGCCATAAATTTTTAATTGAGTCGTGATTACAGTTGGAGCCAGCAAAACAGTTTGAACGCTCTTATAGATGAATATTAGTGCAACGTCTTCTCAAAGCCTCTCTCTCGACCTACAATCATTTGTCTTGCGCTACGTAATTCGATTGATTGCATCATCCAAGGTAGCTGACTGATCACAGTCGCACTGGTTTTTATCTATGGCCGAGCGATAAATTGCTGCGGTTAAATTGATATGCTGGTCTCACCTTGTGCTTCAGTGAATTGGTCTCTGATCTCAGACTGACTGGGGAGAATCCGAGGGCGTGCTGAAACAGTCCATGACCATGCAGCTTTGACACTGAAAAACAGCGATAGGCCATCGGAAACTCAAGGTTCGTCACCAACAGGTCAACTCTTACGAAAACCGATTTCTGAAATAACAACTTTAATCTATGTGGCTTTGTGTTAAGGTGTATCACATTTCACTTGGAATCATCGACGATCTATTCATCAACATAGCGGCCATCTGAAGCAGATCTGAAGGTCTCAACCGGAGTCAATCACACATTCAACGGTTAGCTTCGCATTCACTATATAGCACTCGCTATTATCTAGCGCGATTTTTGTCATGACTATCAAACCTGTATTCAAATTATGTAGTTCTATGATCCATCAGAAAACAAACGAATATCAATGTTGACGACAAAATTTCATGGGAAGAAATTCAAAGAATGTTAGGTGGGAATGGGTGGTAGCGCATTGGATAACACACTGCCATGGCATGGAGATGACCCGAGTTTGAGCCTCATGTGATATAATGGTTGTGCTTTGTAGGCTGCTATCAGCGACGTGTATTGTAGGCATTGTAGGCTGCCTGTTCTGTTAGTAGGCCTAGTTAAGGATAAACCTATTTGTCTTTGGGGTTTTGTGTTCTCGTGATTGGTTTCAACGATATTTTTGTTAAGGGGGTCCCGTAGCTCAGTGGTGAGAGCGCTGGTCGTTAAACTGAGTGTCAGCCGCGCGGACCCGGGTTCAAGCCTCGCTCAGGGCAAAAATTTATTTGAATCTTCTGTTAGCTGCCGCTGGCGCTTTGCTGATGTGTTGCTTGACTCGGGTTCTGCTAAAAATAAGGATAGCCCCTCCCACTTCTGGCTTGGCCGACCAGAAGTGATCCAGTACTTAGGCCATTAGTTAAGTTACCGAACCCACTGCTGTAAAGCCGATCTGCGTGTCGTGCTACAGTGGGCCGTATTTCGTATAACATGTACTTGTGATCGTTCTGCGGTGTGTCAGATTGAGTTATTAAAAAGAAAATATTATTTTAAGAATTTACAATTCAACCTACTCCTATGTCATGTAGCAGCCTAGGCTACGTGTTTCTATAATTTTATCGGCACCCAGTCTCTTAACTCTCTTTTCCCTCGATCTATGCTGATTTCACAGTTTTCACTCATGACTTTTTAAGCTATCCTGAACAGAACAACCTGTTTATAGTTAGGCCTAACTAAGCTTGATTTGATAAGTATAGGCAAGAGTCGGCAAAAAATAAGCAGATCGAATGATCTATCTGACGTGACTATATGAATATTTAAGGAATATTAATCACTCTACCTAACTGATAACTGGCATATAATATAACTTACTCCAAATAACTTACGATCGGCTTTAAGAATGCCACTGGAAAATTAATTCAGAGTCACTATGCGCAGCAGTTCATTTTGTATACTTACTGCAGTAAATTTGATGATCTTTGTTGCTATCATTCTTATTTGTAAAGAATCTGTTTTCCTCATGGCGTCGTCCACTGGTGTAAAGAGATCCAGAGAAAATGTCGATAAAGATTCAAATTCTGATAAATCCGAAGAGGAGGAAACTTGTATAGGGCCAACTGTAGCTGAGGCCTCAAAACCACCAAAAAAGAAAGGTGAGATCTAAAAGGGCATGTCTTTCGATCGTTAGGTTCTAAACGTGAGCGATAAATAGGGTGTGAAAACGCATTGTAAACCATTAATTTTGTTATGTCAATTAAATTAAAATTGCCCAAGTCTAGGTAAAACTGTATTTTAGCGTATTTTATTCCAAACGCGTAAACTCAAAAAAATAGCGTATTTAATTAAAACTGATGGAGAAGTTCAGTGATTTCGGTTCATTGTCAAATAGTACTTCAAGTAAGGCATAGTCGAGACAAACAGCACTTCAAATAAGGTATAGTTCAGCCAAAGCAGACAATATTTTCCCGAAGATTTGGCTTTCTCCTGCTTGGCTGCGAAATTCAAACTCATGCATATACGAAGTGAACAGTGCCCGACTAGTGCCGAACTGACGTTTCAGTTTTCTTTTTGCCCGCATCCATAAGTTCTCAATGTTTTTAGGGCTGCCAACCGTCCCGGATTCGCCGGGACAGTCCCGGAATCGACCCTGTGCGTCCCGTGTCCCGGATTGATCTCAAATTGTCCCGGAATTTGGTCCATAGATCCACTTAGCACAATTATTCTTCCTATTAATTTTTACTTATTAAACGCAGCCATTTGTACGATGATTTTTATATACGTTCTGCTCTCTATCAGACATAATATATATATATACATTACATTGTTGGCTGAACATCTGGAGTTAATTTCAGTTAAAGTCTTCAAAACTTTACAAATCACTGACACTCGGTTTTCGGTTTAGCAAATCGTGTCCAGTTTTAATGTCTTTTTGCGAGAGAGCGTTCAGCATTATGAACGATCTGTTGTCTAACAATCGCAAATGCCTGAGCACCGAGAGTTCACCGACCTTATTAAAGCACAACTGTTAGCATGACAAATGCTGATTTCTGCGACTTTGTGCCCATGGCAGTGTTCTGGAACTGCTTGACGCACATAAGTAGGCCCTATAATATTATTAAGTATAGGCCTATGCCCCAAGTTTAATAGAAAATTCTATTCTCAGATCGCAGACCTATGAGCCTACGATACCTGCGAACTTTCCTCAATTTGGGTGTATAAGTCTTACTCTGATGAGCCTAGGTGACTGGAGTTTGAAATGCTTCTTCTTGAGGTTGATTCTTGTCTTAAAATTAGGCCATAGAATTATGTCTGATGATGATTTTTTATTATTAAGGACTTTTTTGTAGATTGTAGGCCTAGATGTAGCCTAGATTCTATAAGCTTACTGGGTTGACACAACTTTTGTTACATTAAGCACTTCTGTGGATTGTGTAAATTGGTAGTCCTAATGGCACATCGAGTGGCTGAATGCGTCCCGGAATGGCAAAATCAAAAGTTGGCAGCCCTAAATGTTTTGCGTGTGAATTTCGCTGTCGTTGGGGTCTACGAAATGTTGATCATGAACAACAATAATAATAATATATTTTCTTTAATTAAACGCCTGCAAGACGCACTGCGCTTTACATTTACAAGTTATGCAGTAATCTTAATTAAACTTAACTACTAACTGAACAGACAGCTTTGTAATTACACGGCGCTAATAGCAGCCTACAAAGCAAATCCGCCCAACGGGGGCTCGAACTCACTACCTCTCGCACTCTATGCCAGCGTGTTATCCATTGCGCTACTGGGCCCCCCAAATACACTGATATCACATCTTAAAGGGTCATTCCATGTCAAATCAACCAGCAAAGTGGCAATTTGCCATCACACCCCTTTGGATTTTTCTGAAATTTTTTGTACAAAAACTATATGCAATATAAGGAATAGCAGTGAAAATTTGAGCAGAATATCTCAAAATTTGACCGAGATATTAATTTTTGAAGTTAATGACCAAAAAACGAACAGCGAGAAAACGGCATGATCCACCAAGTTTAGACTGTTATATCTCGGCCATGAAACGAGCAAGAGAGCTGAAATATTTTTTGTATAATCATTTTTTTGTGCTCTTTACAAATATGCAAAAACCAGGATGGAGATATTTTTGGTTTTTAATTTAAAAAATACTAAATATCGCACAGACGCCAATTCTCACTCAAGTTGTGGATATCATGTCAGCAGGCAGGAATGAGATGTAATAAAACTGGTACTGGTTTTATATTGAGGCACATTGGTGCTCATCAGACATATAGTCAGTACCTGATTAGTTTCAACATTGGTGTGTTTTCCAAGGACGTTTTCCTAGCCGTGATCGTGAAAATGGAGTCCAAAGATCGTCAAAAAAGTGACAATGTGTATCTTTTGAAATTGATGAAAATTTGCACATATATTGAGGACATGCAGATCCTTCATTGGTGCAAAATTCAGGATGGTGTTCAGCTCCGTTTCTGGAAAATTATTTTTTTAAGTCGACCAATATTACTGTGTCGCAAGCAAATGGCACGATCCACAATGTTTGGACTGCCATATTTAGACCAGGAAATGAACCAGAGGATTGATAATGTTGTCATGTAATCACTTTCTTGTGCTCTTTCCAGTTATGTAAGAATCTTGGTTGTACTTCTTGTGATTTTTAATTTATAAGTTTGTAAATGTTGCGCAAATGCCAATTTACATTTATTCGGACATGAAAATGGAATGATCCGCAATGTTTGGACTGTCGTATACAGGCCAGGAAATGAACCAGAGGACTGATATTGTTGTCCTGTAATCAGTTTTTTATGCTCTTTCCACTTATGTAAGAATCTTGGTTGTATTCCCTCTGAGTTTTAGCTTACAAGTTTGTAAATATTGCACAAATGCCAATTTACATTTATTCGGAAATGAAAATGGCATGATCCACAATGTTTGGACTGTCGTATACAGGTCATGAAATGTACCAGAGGACTGATATTGTTGTCCTGTAATCAGTTTCTTATGCTTTTCCAGGTATGTAAGAATCTTAGTTGTATGCCCTGTGATTTTTAGTTCATAAGTTTGTAAATATTGCACAAATGCCAATTTACATTTATTCGGACATGAAAACTGCATGATCCACAACGTTTGGACTGTCATATCTAGGCCCGGAAATGAACAAGAGGACTGATATTGTTGTCATGTAATCAGTTTCTTGTGCTCTTTCCAGCTATGTAAGAATATTGGCTGCATTTCTTGTAATTTTTAATTTATGAATTTGAAAACATTTGCGCAAATGCCAATTTGCATACAATTGTACATTTTAGATATACTTTCATATGATAATGACTCACAATTTTCCATTTCACACAATGTTAATTATGGTAATAGATTAAATTAAAAATTATTTGGAGGATATCTAGCTATCTCAGTGAGTCATCATCATATAAAAGAGGATATATCTGAGATATATACAATTATGCATGCCCGAAAAAATTTATGGTAAATTGGCAGCTGTGCAATATTTAAAAAATTATAAATTAAAAATCACAAGAAATACAACCAACATTCTTACATACCTGGAAAGAGCACAAGAAACTGATTACATGACAACAATATCAGTCCTCTTGTTCATTTCCGGGCCTAGATATGACAGTCCAAACGTTGTGGATCATGCAGTTTTCATGTCCGAATAAATGTAAATTGGCATTTGTGCAATATTTACAAACTTATGAACTAAAAATCACAGGGCATACAACTAAGATTCTTACATACCTGGAAAAGCATAAGAAACTGATTACAGGACAACAATATCAGTCCTCTGGTACATTTCATGACCTGTATACGACAGTCCAAACATTGTGGATCATGCCATTTTCATTTCCGAATAAATGTAAATTGGCATTTGTGCAATATTTACAAACTTGTAAGCTAAAACTCAGAGGGAATACAACCAAGATTCTTACATAAGTGGAAAGAGCATAAAAAACTGATTACAGGACAACAATATCAGTCCTCTGGTTCATTTCCTGGCCTGTATACGACAGTCCAAACATTGCGGATCATTCCATTTTCATGTCCGAATAAATGTAAATTGGCATTTGCGCAACATTTACAAACTTATAAATTAAAAATCACAAGAAGTACAACCAAGATTCTTACATAACTGGAAAGAGCACAAGAAAGTGATTTCATGACAACATTATCAATCCTCTGGTTCATTTCCTGGTCTAGATATGGCAGTCCAAACATTGTGGATCGTGCCATTTGCTCGCGACACAGTAATATTGGTCGACTTAAAAAAATAATTTTCCAGAAACGGAGCTGAACACCATCCTGAATTTTGCACCAATGAAGGATCTGCATGTCCTCAATATATGTGCAAATTTTCATCAATTTCAAAAGATACACATTGTCACTTTTTTGACGATCTTTGGACTCCATTTTCACGATCACGGCTAGGAAAACGTCCTTGGAAAACACACCAATGTTGAAACTAATCAGGTACTGACTATATGTCTGATGAGCACCAATGTGCCTCAATATAAAACCAGTACCAGTTTTATTACATCTCATTCCTGCCTGCTGACATGATGTCCACAACTTGAGTGAGAATTGGCGTCTGTGCGATATTTAGTATTTTTTAAATTAAAAACCAAAAATATCTCCATCCTGGTTCTTGCATATTTGTAACGAGCACAAAAAACTGATTATTCAAAAAATATTTCAGCCCTCTTGCTCGTTTCATGGCCGAGATATAACAGTCTAAACTTGGTGGATCACGCCGTTTTCTCGCTGTTCGTTTTTTGGTCATTAACTTCAAAAATTAATATCTCGGTCAAATTTTGAGATATTCTGCTCAAATTTTCAATGTTATTCCTTATATTGCATGTAGTTTTTGTACAAAAAATTTCAGAAAAATCCAAAGGGGTGTGATGTACACCCCTGGTTGATTTGACGTGGAATGACCCTAAAGTATGCCTTTCCCAAGAACATCTCTCTTTCCTATTTCTGCAGTTTTACACTCATAATTAATTTTACCAAATGCTCGATATTGTAGAATTTGATTGTTTTTTGTACAATAATGCAGATGTGCTCTGTTTAAAAGTAGATGTGTAGCCCACTGCACAAACATTTCAACATTATTGTACAGTTGTTTTTACAATTGACTGCAAAAGAATTAAAATTAGTCAGGTTCAGTTTTGCTTTGGAGACATTCGACTAGAGCAGTGAATTAGTTCTCAGTGCTTGGTGTGTATCTATCTTGAATGCTAAGATTCCCAGCTGAGAATGTGAAGCTTCATTGAGAGCCTTTGACCGTATGCATCCGCGATATCGATCAGGCGACAGTTTTGGGTCACAGTACTTTTCGTGCCAAATGTGAAATATTCCTGGATCTGATGCACGAACGACAAACATGTTGCTCCGGATGTATTTGCGGTACAGAAAAACATCTTCCATTCCCCATCCAGAAATCAGTTCATCAAAGCCTTTCATATGCAGGAAGTCCTGCCGATACTGACAAGTCATTCCATATCCAAAGTCTCTCCAGAAACCAGTTTCTTTTGATATTACAATTTCATTTCCATTACCAACTAATGGTTCATCCTGAAGTGCAAATACTATTTTCGGATTGTATAAACTGAAGACAATTGGATAATAAACTCTTTTGCCACTCTCTGTGTTTAATCGACAACGTTCCAAGAAGTCATTGTTAAAGATGATATCGACGTCACATAAAAACAATACCACATCATAATGCTCTTAATAATGCTCAACGGAGTGCATGTAGATTCCAGTGGCTAACCTTGAGATTCCCCGGTACGCAACCCAGCCGTCACTGATTATGTGTGTGCCTGGTAAAATGTGTTCGAGTATAAGAGCTTCCAGAGTTGATGAAGTTCTGTCTGGCACCTCGACCAAAAAACGTTACAACGATTTTTATAACATAATACACAAATACACACGCTAAATAATAAAATACGCTAAAATACATGATATCGATTTTGAGATAATAAAATACCCTAAAATACAGTTTTACCCAAGTCTATTCGGTAATCTATCGATTAGAGGTATAGACCGACTCGGTAGCAAGTAAGCAATATGGTCGAGCTACCTAGACTCACCATCTATCATTTTAGCGGAATAAATTATTCGTCAATGTATCCATGGGATTTAGCATTAATTGCATAAAAGTCGGATTGATGAATTTTTTTTAATTCAATAGAAGTGGGATTTATGAAAACATTAGTGCTGAAATTGGAGGTGGATCTATGAAAAAGTTATTTAAATAGAAGTTTGGTTAATTAAAAAACAGTTATTGTTGAAATGGAAGCTGGATTTATTAAATTATTTTTTGCCTAACTGGATGCCCGATTGATGTGAATGATTCATACCAGAGTAGAAGCCAGATTGATGAAAAATAATTATGCTGCGCCAATCAAAAAATGTAGTATAATTTATTCCGCTAAAACGATAGATTACCGTCTATTCAAAACTGGAGAACAGATTATCGATTTGGAAAGACCTATGTAATTAAGTTGCGAATAAGTTGACTCGCTCAAGTTAGCCATTTCGGTATCTGCTGAAAATGATCGTTTAGTAATTGAAACTGACAATACTCCGTGAGATGTCACTGATAATGACGAATGATTGCAATTTTAAAAGCCTGAGTAGAGTTTAACTGTGTAGCTGTCTGCTCTATGGCAACCGTCTATCCTGCTGCTTGTTTCACATGACTTACCAAAGGAATTGAAAGACGATATTCAAATGAGTCAATGTCATGGCGCTTCGAACTTGCATCCTTTTTTTTTGCCATCATTTAAGTCAGGGCTGTATCGAATATTCGCTTTATTATTCACTTTGGGGCCGAATAGCGAGTCAAATAGTTATTCTGTATTCAGTCGGATAATAGCGGTTGGACCGAATATGAGTAGTGGTCACGTGATATATATGTTTCTGTAAAATTATGTGGGTGCTTTAGACTGTAGTATCTCATTAACAAAATATTTGCTGTGGTTGCACCCAGGCCTTGCCTACTGCCTGGACCTCAGCATCAAAGTATCAGTAGTCTCATTCTTTGTGTACAGTGACTGAATGTTGTCCGTAGACATATTTTGTAGACTATTTGTATTCAGCCGAATAGATGATACATTTTTTTATTCTTCCGAATAGTGATAATCACCTATTCGTTGTTGCAGCGCTAATTTAAATATTCATGTGGGTCAATTGTGACAGAAGAGAAATGGTAATTTGCATGAATTAAATAAAACCATCGATCAGGGGGTAGAATAATTGCAGTTTTTCCTACATGCAGCCCAAGATTGCAAGAGAAGAGAGCTGTATAAATTCTAAGTAATCGTAAGTTATCAATTCATAGTAATGTATCAGCTTTGAATGTTTTGTGTCTGGACCTCTGAAGTTTTTTCGTTGCTGTCTGCCTTGAAATTTTTTTTTCTTTTGTCAGAATAAACTCAAGTTCTGTTGATGTGGAAGAGCTGTATTCATGAAATGCAATTTCCCAGATTTAAATTAGCTATAATTATATCAGATATTGGGAAACAGAATTTTTTTGATTCAGACAATGGCACTCCAGTCTTGTTTCAGAATTCTGAACAGCTTTGAACTTTGTTACAAAAGAGGTCTGATGGAATTCTATTATCTTATACACGTTGGCTTTATTCTGCTTTGCCACTTTGTCGTAATATGTGATCCTGATATCAGGTGATGGGTGAGATTAGTTGAGGGTTGTTTTTGAGTTGCAGTTCTACAATATGAGAAAGTCTACTTGGACAACCTGCCATCGGCCGAATCTTACGAGAAGAGTTACATGCATCGAGATATAGTTACACATATCGCAGTCACCAGGTAATTATAATCAATTACTAATTAATCATGACATGTCTACAGTATTCAGTTAACTGAAAATAAAATAAATCATTCAAATAAAACTTGATGTAATGCCCCCCCCCAGTCCCACAAGATATTTAGTCAAAGGTTGTCCCACTCAATCACACCTGAACCTGAAAAAGAACAGATTTCAGATGTGTATAAACAGCAGGTGAAGAGTTCTGAGGTAGGAGATAGAGATATCTGGAAAAGGTCCATTCCAGATAGTCGAACCCAATGAGAAAAAGAATTCACTCAACAAAGATAAGGTAAAGTCTCTTCCACTGATAGCAATATATTGAAAGTACGATATTGATTTTAAAAAAGGCAGGTGAGAGCATGTAGAGAGAGAGAGAGAAGTTTGATTGATTTCTTCTAAACATTTTGTTGTTGTTTTGATTTAGGACGGATTTCATCATAACGACAAGCTGTGATGGTCACCTGAAGTTCTGGAAGAAGAAAGAAGATCAGGGAATTGAGTTCGTCAAACACTTTCGTTGTCATCTCGGTCAGTTGTCTAAAGTTCAAAAGATGAGTGGTTGTCTAAACAAAAGATGAGTAGTTGTCTAAACAAAACATGAGTAGTTGTCTATAGTTCAAAAGATGAGTAGTTGTCTAAACAAAACATGAGTAGTTGTCTATAGTTCAAAAGATGAGTAGTTGTCTAAACAAAATATGAGTAGTTGTCTAAACAAAAGATGAGTTTGAAATTATGTATCGATTGTTCTTCTGATTGCGATTGATTGCTCTGTTGTGGCCTGTGTGATGGTCTTCCAACCATAGACATATTGCAAACCTTCTTTCTCTTCTTTTTCTGTGTAGGTCCGATCGTTGATTTGGCCGTCAGTTGCAATGGAGAATTTTGCTGCACGATATCTGACGATAAGATCGTTAAAGTGTTTGATGTCATTAATTTTGGTGAGCTTCTTTGCAGTTTGTTTAGATGTCATTTTATGTTGCTTATAAATTTTGGATATCAGTTTAGAAATTAGTGTTTAAATTTATTGTGTTTCTAGAGTTATAGTAGAAGATAAATTTAATCTGAGAGTGAATCAGAATATGATGTATCCACCTACTGCTAAATATCTTTGTAATGTGAAACCAAACTCTGTGGAATTTATCATGAGTTCTTTGCATATTGCTGTCAGTTAACCTACAAAGGTGTCAGCAATCTATCTAGGTTGATTAATTATAGTGGATCTATCATGCAGTTCTATCTCTGCACTGTAGCTATTGGTTGAATGTGGGTCAGCTGTAGCTATTGGTTGAATGTGGGTCAACTGTAGCTATTGGTTGAACGTGGGTCAACTGTAGCTATTGGTTGAATGTGGGTCAGCTGTAGCTATTGGTTGAATGTGGGTCAACTGTAGCTATTGGTTGAACGTGGGTCAACTGTAGCTATTGGTTGAATGTGGGTCAGCTGTAGCTATTGGTTGAATGTGGGTCAGCTGTCAGACGTAGATGATGTCATCATTTACGTGGTTCATTGAGTCTGCATGTTGTTAAGAAACTGTTCATCTGCTGACAGTGGTCGTGTAAGACTGCACACTAGGAGTAGTTCCAGGTTCTTGCATGCTTACTCATTGATAGCAGACGTTTGGTATTTGTGTTGTGTTGTTCTTGTAGATATGATCAACATGTTGAAGTTGTCCTTTGTTGCCAGCTGTTGCTGTTGGGTTTATTCTCCAGGTGATCCAGTCTCTGCTATTGCTGTGTGAGTTGCTGTAGTCACCTGAAGATCATCATCATCATCATCATCTTTTCCTTCATTTCATATATTTATAATTTAAATGTGTGGATCAAAATAAGTGCTTGGAAGCAGCGAAATACCCTACTTGGATTTCATTAGTTTTGATTATGAGGAAGACAAACTCTAATTGACCTTGTAGGCATTATGATAAAAGGCACTATATATAGAAGTCATCTTACAGGGTTAGATTATTAGTGATTTAGTGGAGGGATTTAGGATGTTTACCGAGCAACAATGGTTCAATTGGTCAATGGTTCGTATAATTCAAAGAGGAATAAACTGAAATCTTGTCTGATTCTGTGTGAAAATTTCCTGCTGAGGATCGAGTTTGAAGGAATCATTGAATGAAAGAAAACTCCAGGAAGAGCAGGAAATGTGATGTTGGACTGAATGATGGTTGAAAGAAAGAGGATTTGAATAAAAGAAGAAAAGTCATAAAATAGAGGAAAATTGAGTCGTTTGATTTCTGAACGTGACTGTAGACAGGACGGCGGGAACACCGAGGAAGAGGAAGAAGAGGTGAGCAGACTTTATTGCCACCATTTGGATGTGTGAACGCAAGAAGGTGAAGTGGGTTTTACCCAAATGCATCAAATACATATGGGATTGGGGCTACTGATAAAGTGCATATGCTTAGAGAATAGAGATGGGTGAATTCTCGATAATAATTTAATTTTTTTTTATCGTCCTTGATTCTTAGTTGTGGGATAGGTGCATCAGACGTATGCATTGAAGTGTGTAGAAATTACTTGAGCAGAAAGGGATGGATGGTTTTAGGGCATAGCCGGGTGCTGACCCGGATACCCGGATATGCCGGGTATTTGACACCCGGCAGATAACCGGAACCGGTGATGAAAGGTCTTCCGGGCCGGGTGGTAATTATGAATAGCATACCACACATCAAAGGACTTAGCAGCTAACCGGCAAAATCTCTCAACTGCATTATAGTACAATGAACAGACAATCACAGAACAGACCGCCTGCTGATGACTGCTTTATATTAGACTATCCTATTTCAAACAGCCTACCCAGCAAGAGGAAGAGGAAAGAGGAGGTGAAGTGTAGAGTTTGTATCACCCTCTTCCATGCTGTCTCTCCTCCTCCTTCCTCCTTCTCCTCTCTCTCTTCTACAACCCCTTCCTGAGAGGAACAGTGGTAGACAATGAAGGAGAAGAGGGGGAGTAATTTGTGTGTATATATATATATATATAATTATATGTGTGACCTGGTGGCTGAATAAATATATATATATATATATATTTAAGTATAAGAGTGGCAACCTCTTTGATGCTTTCTCTTCCTTCCTCCTCTTTCTCTTCTATTATTCCCCCTTCCTCTTGCTGCTTGGCTGTTTGAAACATTTAACAGGGGAGAGAAAGGAGATGATGAAGGAGGAGGGGAGGAACAGTGGTAGAAGGTTAGGGAGTATAGGAAGGGGGAAAGAGCGTATGTGTGTGTATATATATATATATATATATATATATATATATATACACATATGCAAGTGCTGCTCACTGACCATAGCTATACAGGTCGGCCAGTGGTCATCTGTCATTAATCCCTTATCTTTAAAGCCTGTTTGGTCTGTCACTCCCTCATTCAAGTCAGAGAGACTAGTACTTGTCAGAATGGATACCTCCCACCTGTTATATGATTCTGCAGCCAAGCTTAATAGGCCCCCTCTCTAAGACCACCATGTATACATCTCACAGATTAAGGGATGGTACACTTTGAATTATGTCTACATGTAGTTGGACTGCATACACCACAGAACCTCCTCTTGGCTGACTGGACAGAACAGCATTTCTATACTATAGAATGATTTTATCAACACAGTTCATGAACAGATATTACTGGGTAATAATGGCACCTCTCAATCAATAGGCTAACCCCTGGCAGAACTCAACCGTAATCAAACTGACACAGAAGAGATTTACTCAATTCCACCAAAGGTAGCTAACAAACTGAGTGATGTTCGTTTGACAGCATTCAAAGTGAGGACATACTATTCAGTTTAGAGATTAACGATTACTTTTAATACCCGGATCCGGTATCCGGACCCGGCAGATTTCATTCAAACTACCCGGACCCGGTACCCGGTTGAAAAACGTTACCCGGCTATGCCCTAGATGGTTTGTCTGTATTTCTGCAAACCATACTAAATGGATTCATTCTTGCATTGGTTATGGTTAACAGAGCTGAGAAAGACTCAAACAACATTCACATCTGCGACGGTCATAAGACTGGAAATGACATTCTACACACGTTTAGCAAACTACACATGAAGCCAGTTGTTATGATGCAGGTCAGCAGCTCTGCTTCTATGCATGTCTCTTGGCATTTGGGAATAAAGGGAGGGAGGGTGCGGGTATATGAACTCCTTTTGTGACAGGTTTCGTGGTTCCTTACTAAAGGGGTGAAGACTTTAAAAAGTGAAATACAAAGATTTCTGCTTTGGGTCGCAAATAAATCTTTGATAGTTTGGTATCCGTGGATATGGTTAGAGTTGACATAAGTTGACATAACTGAAGGTTCTAGTAGACTGTTGGGCTTCAGTTGACTTATTTGTAAACAGTCATGCTCACATACACACTGATCGTAGTACAGCCATTTGAAGGCTACTCTGCCAATTCTAACGTGGGAGTGAAACTATTCAGAAGCTTGTGCTAAGAACTTCCTCAGATGTTGGCGATTATTTGCCTGTTGTAATCTGTTGTTGATTCTAGTACAACGCTCCATTTGACACGGCCGTTTCCATTGATTCCGGTGGAATGGTGGAGTTCTGGACCGGACCAAAACATGACTTCCAGTTCCCAAGAACCGTTCAGTGGAAGTTCAAGACAGACACTGACCTCTACGAGTTCCTCAAGGTCGGTTATCGCTGGAAACAATTCGTGTTGTTAGGAATTGAAATAATCGACGACGACGTGGTTCATTGTCTTCTCTGTTTGAATGTTTTTCTGTTTGAAAGATCAACGTTAGATTCTGGCTGACATTGCTTCATGGCTTTTGTGGATTGAAGAGCAGTGGCAGTTATTATTATAATTACATTAACTAGTAGTGTATTCTGTTGTGTGGATGGTTGTAAAGATGTTGTCAGGTAAGACAGGACAAGGAACTCAACAGTCGACGAATCCTTACAGGTCAAGTACAACAAATTTGAAGAGTTGAGTCTGATGTTTACAATCAATGTAAGATTTGATTTAACTCGCTAGCAAACTTAGGAACAAAGATGACGTCGGTGCTGGGGCCGAACTATTGTGTGTAAACTATTTGTTCTCTTTGCAAGTCGTCTGAGCTTTAGCATTGGTCGCTTATTTTATTACCGTTTCACACACTTCTAGTCAGAATGTTAGCAACTGCTTTCGCCGCTATGGAGATTTCTGAATGGCTGGACTGAACTTTTGCCGACGCAACTCGTGTTGAGCCTTTCAACCAGAACCTGATCTCTCAGACTTTGTGCTCTCTGATAACCGCTTCTGTGAATGATGAGATTCATTCAAATGTTTAATGATGAGATTCATTCAAATGACGAATGATAAGATTCATTCAGATGATGAATGATAAGATTAATTTAAATGATGAATGATGAGATTCATTCAAATGATGAATGATGAGATTCATTCAAATGATGAATGATGAGATTCATTCAAATGATGAATGTTGAGAGTTGATGGTTCATGTCTTCTTTCAGTGTAAGACTCTTCCAACAAGCGTTGCATTCTCACGCGATGGTCAGCTGATGGCAACTCTGGCCAGAGACAGAAAGGTGAGTCACGACTCATCAATCTCTCTTTAACTAGCAATTATATTCAACATCCCACTGCATGCACAACATTGCACACGCATGCGCCATGCGTGGTTGGTGAGTGCGTATTAAGACGTCTGTATTGCGTTCTTTAAAGTGATCTGTTCTTTCTATTCACTTGTCTCTTCTTATCTGATTTAATATTCATTTTCCAAATTAATGAATCTTAGTTTTCTTCTAAGTAAATTTCTACTGACCTCGTTTGTTTTATTTAAGATTATCTTTTATTTAAGATTATCTTGTTCATTTCAACTTCTGACTTAATTTCCAGTTGCTGTTTCTGCTGCATTGAAGTAGTAACACTTTGAAGTCGTATTGACTTTTCTTGGGATTTGGTTGAGCTTATAAGATGGCTCCAACAGTAATTACAGTACGTCTACAGTCATTGTAGAAAGCTCAATTATTCTGATCATCATTACAAGAGATAAATCATGTCGCTGCAGTTGTCATGTCAGGATTTTGACTGATTGCTTATAGACTTTTACTTATGTAGAAGTTGTTTGTTTTGAAAATTTCTTAGGTTCGAGTATTTCGTTTTGCTACTGGAAAGTTGACGAAGGTCTTGGATGAATCATTGCAGACATTTACCGAACTACAGCAGGTCAGAATGCAATGATTACCAATAATGTGGCTCAGTATTGTTGTGTCTTTGTCTATAGCTCCAGCTTTGTTAACAACACTCAGTTGTTTTTCTTTTATTGTACACTGACCCCATGCAGTTAAAATGCATCTATGATGCTCTTAACATAGATCATTGACCTCTGATGTTCCTTGTCGGGTGTCTATATATATATATATATATATATATATATATATATTTACTTTCTATTAGACAACTCAACTCTATGACTTGATATTCATTCTTTTGTGCTTTAAATGATGAACTAGCTTTGGATTAAAATATTTTGCCATTTTCTCATAAATTGTCTGTTTGAAGAGAGCCATGAGGAGGTTGGAATGATGTGTCTTAAATTCCATAAATTGTAGAACAAGCAACAAGTATCGAACATGGAATTTGGTCGACGGATTGCGGCCGAGAGAGATCTCGAGAAATCAGATGGATTCAATCTGAGCAACATACGTACGAGAGTTATTTCTTTATCTCTCTCTCTGTTTTTCTTTTCTCTGCTGATCATGACTAATCTGGTTTTACACTGGGAGGATTTTGATTCAAACTCTGGTGTTTCAATTCTGTTGATAGTTTCATTGTCTTAGAACTATTGTCTCATAATTATCTTTGACATAGGATCATTGTTTATTGCAGACAATTGTTTTTAGTTGAAGGTGATACTGATTGCTTTTCAGTGTTATGGTTTCTTTGTGTTTCAGTGTTTGACCAAAGTGGATATTTCATTCTCTATTCGACGATGCTTGGCGTCAAAGGTAAATTTCCATTCTCCTACGGTTATATAGTTAATAGTTATGTTGATAAACTTGTTTTCAGTCTGCCCAACACATCAATTCATCTGATTTTTTATATCCTGATGTTACTTGTAAATAGTTGCTCACACCTGTTTCTGATGCGCATTAACTGATGGCAACTTTCCAAAGCCAAACTGTGATGAGGTTAATATATCAGAAGATGTTATCGTCTACGACTGAACTTCAGGATTATTAATGTTTTCAATATATTTCTGTTTTCAATTTTTCATTTTGAAATTAATTATTGTGGAAATTACTTCCTGCAATTTTGTAGTGATGTGTAAAGTGATTTGTTGTCGTCTGCTTTTCAATGACCGCATTGTTCTCTGTTTGTTTACTACATTGTTCTATGTTGACCACATTGTTCTATGTTGACTGCAAGATTAACGTCTTCAATCAAATCCGTCGTTGTTTTCATCCGTTGCAGTTGTTAATCTCAAGACGAATCGCTGCGTTCGTATTCTTGGTAAGCCAGAGAATGCGCGCTTGCTCCAGCTGGCGCTTTTCCAGGGCACGGCCAATAAGCCAAAGGCCGCTCTCACGATCGACATGGAAGCATCCGACAATCCGATCTTGAAGGGCATTCGATTCGATCCAACGCTCTTCTGCACGGCTTTCAAAAAGAACCGGTTCTTTATGTTCACGACGAGAGAACCAGTCGACACGAAAGGGTTCGTTATATCAAAGTCTGTCATCGTTCGTTTGTTGCCCCACCCCACCCACCCCAAGATGTGCATGTCTAATGCTCATCAATTATTGTAGGAGCATTGTTTTAGATCAGTCTGGTATTCAACTCAAACTTGAAGATTGCCTTTCATCTGTTTTTGCCTTTTGTTCAATGGTTTCGCCAGAAACCACGACATTATTGTTCATAGTTCACAATTGTCTTGAATGGAACCTTTTCATCTATTTCTAAGAAAAATAGCCCTAAAGGCCACCATTTTGAAACATTGAGCATCTTAAGGTGGTTTTGCAAGCGTTCTCTGTAGCAGGACTGCTCAAGGTTCTCTGCTATATAGTAGAAGCAAAGGCAAAGCTCTCATTATTATATTGTTGTTATTATTTATTATTGTTAGTAGTATTTGGAAAGTTCTATGTTATGAATTCAAAGCTAATTTTTGATGGTGAAAATGAAAAGAGAATTTTGTTAAATCGCACGAATGAGAATGATGCCTTGTGTGAGAAAAGTACAAAACCACAAGTCATTGAAAATAAAAGTTGAGATGAAATTTTGCAAAGTCTACATTTTTTGTGGAGATGTTGCTGTGAGACCATTTGGAAGATCATTGATTGTAGTTTCTTATGAAACTTGTCAGTTGATCATCGTTTATTGACGTTTCGTTTGCAGAGGTGAAAACGATCGCGATGTTTTTAACGAGAAGCCTTCAAAAGAAGAACTCATCTCTGCAACACAGGTATCTTCGCTAGCCATCTCAACCACTCACTATCACATCATCATCATCATTATCATCACCGTCGTCATCATCGTCGTCATCACAGGAATTCAACAGATAAAAGCAAGTGAAGGGAAATAACGTGAAGACTGGATATTTTTATAATTGGATATTTTTTATAATTGGATATTTTTTATAATTGGATATTTTTAATCATCATCATCAATATCATTGGACTCAATGCCCGTAAGAGTCCGACGCCACTCTCTGTCTGAGCATGTCTCGCGTCATGCTGCCCAGCTTAATATTTTTAATAATGGATCATTTTCATAAGCTTAATATTTTTAATAATGGATCATTTTCATAAGTTTCTTTCATATGTTGAAGTTGCGACGACATTGCGTTGATGATCGTTCATTATCGTCTTTATTTGTTTCATTCTTGATTTCTAGACTTTGCTTTTTGTTGGTGGAGGAGTGCACAGGCTCATCGTGTTGGTGCTTGCTTTGACCAAACTGCTTCTTCTTTCATTCACCTCTCATGTGTTCTTCATATCCTTAATAAATAATGTTGTGAATTCGTTTCAATGCTGTAGGATGTCACGTACACTCGTCTGTCGGACGGTGCGATCATTCATACGACGATGGGAGATATCCACGTCAAACTTTTTCCACAGGAGTCAGTTTATCGTCATTCATTCCAATCATTTATATACCGCCCCTTCAAGAAGTCCAATCAGAGGTGCTCCCAGCCAAGCCACGGCTAAAAAGAGAGGTCTTGAGCAACTGGTAGAAAGCAGGCAAACTATTCTGAGATTGTATTGTATTGCATTTAAGCATTTATAAAGTGCCTCTAGTAGGGTGATCAGTTCAGAGGTGCTCCCAGTGTGCAAGACCCCGTGAGAAGAAGCAGGTTTTAAGAAGAGACAAAGCAGAGGAGAGAGTGACAGAAGTGTAAAGCGAACAGAAGGAGAACAGAGCGGATTCCAACGAAGAAGTAAGTAAGTAAGTAAGAATATTCTTTATTATACCACCAGCAAACGCACAGTAGTTTACAGAGGAAATAAATAATAGAAAAATAGAAAACATTTATGCAAAGTTATATAAGCGTGGTTAAGTAAGCGCATCATCAAACAAATCAACGAACGTTTCTGATAATTCGTCTTCATCCAATATCTTATGTATACATATTGTTCTCTTATGTACAGGGTGGGCCAAAAAAATCCCCTCTAGGGGTTTTGCCAATATCTTTGCCAGAAGTAAGAATTTTGAAATGAAATTTTTCAGGCTTAAAGACAATTGATATTTACACACGATGGCCAGATTTCATAACAATATTTAAAACACGACAAAAGGTACACCACTTTTAGTGAGGCCACACCCTGTTTTTTGACGTTTCAAAAACGAAATGCAAAAAATTAGGCTTTTTGCCAATATCATGGCCAGAAGTAAGAATTTCGAAATGAAATTTTACAAGCTCAAAGATATCTTATGTATATTATTGAGTACACAATTGGGGTCTGTTAAAAATTTCGCAATGAAACTATACTGAAAGTGACTGGGAAATCATTCATTGCAGCTTGTTGATAAAGTGTCAATGGGGTTTCCTTGGTGTTGATTCTTACTACATGAGGTGCTGGTTTACTGCTACTCAGCAGCTGGAAAATGACAATTTGCACTGGGCCAGTGCATCACAGGATCAGCTGTTTACTTCCTGGCTGATGTTGGTAGCTGGCTGGTGACAGAACTGTTGCTATTTTATTTTTTTATATTTATTTCTCGCATTTGCTATCGCGCCCCATTCAAGCTCGCTACTCGGAGGCGCTCCTGACTACAGAGTTTCACACCAAAGCGCATTCATGAGCAATTGCAAGTAAAGGACTTGCTCAAGGTCCCTGCATGGCGGCTTGAGGTGGATTCGAACCTGGAACTCTCCAGCTCCAAAGCACCATATCCACCACTACACCACCGTGCCCCTCGGTGGTGTAGTGGTGGTTCGTTTGGTTTGTTTCTGCGTTTATCTCATTTCGTTTGTGTTTCGTTAGATGTCCAAAGACAGTTGAGAACTTCTGCGTTCACGGTCGCAATGGTTACTACAACGGAAACCTCATTCATCGCGTCATCAAAGGATTCATGATTCAGACGGGAGATCCACTCGGTTCGTCTCTCCAGCATTCTTCCATCATTCTTCCATCATTCTTCCATCATTCTTCCATCCAGCATGGAGTCGATTCATTCAGTCATTCACTTCTTGGATCCATTCATTTTTCATCATTCCAATCGCTAATCTTTTCCAGTCACATAGACAGATATCTCTGACCAATCGGGATTCAACCGACACCGGCAAACCCAGTTTTAACGTTTCGTTTGATTTGACGATGTGAAATTGTGAATGATGTGCTATTGAGGTTGTTGAATTAGATTCACTCGTTCGTTTCATCCGATTCATCTGCTAATCAAGTTCTTCAGTTCTTCTTCTCATCATTCTTTCTTTCTGTGTATGTTGTTGACTTTCTGTGAACCTGTGATGCGATGGAATGTAGGGAATGGGACGGGTGGAGAGTCGATCTGGGGCGGAGAGTTTGAAGACGAATTCCATCCAAACCTAAAGCATGACGCTCCGTACACTGTGAGCATGGCAAACGCTGGACCAAACACCAACGGATCGCAGTTCTTCATCACACTCGTACCAACCGTAAGTTCTTCGTTCTATTCGTCATTCTATTCTGCTGCTGACGACGACGTGTCTAGTTATTCACACGATGTAATCATCGATGGTTGCCTCAAGAAATGCCACAGTAATCAGGAAGCATTGATTGGAATTCCCCAGTTGGTTATTAAGGGAAAGGGGTCATTGCATAATTTTATAACGCTCGAGGGTGGGTGGGTCATTGAAAACGTTACGTATGTGGGGGGAGCTGAACGTACGCCTTGAAACTGAATATTATATTACCATCGAATGACACTTCAGACATGATGTGATCAAAGTTTAAACTTCCGTGACATTGATTTAAAATTAACCGAAGTAGGTCAACAACTTCTAAATTCTAAACCATCAATATCCATCAATTTTGTCTTTTTTTCTGTCAAGTCCGTCATCTGATTCTAGGCAGAAGATTGGACAGAAAAAGCAAGATACCTTAAATATGATATTTAAGAAAAGTCAGTCTTTGTTGAACTGATATGGATAGAGAGGTGGCAAGAGGGCAAGGCTGTATCATCTTGTCTAGTATTATCGATGACTGAGCTGAAACTGTGTTTCTGTTAGATCTAGTTTCACACACACACACACACATTGTTTAGACTGGATATGTTTGTAGCCATGGTTGGATCGGAAGCACACCGTCTTTGGTCGAGTGTCGAAGGGAATGGATGTAGTGCAGAAGATGTCGAACGTGAAAACGAATTCGAAGACGGACAAACCACATGACGACATCTCCATCGTCAGCATTACCGTCAAATAGCAACAGCAACGTCTGACGAGAGAGAGAGACAGAGAGACGTCTCCTCTTCTTTCATCGATAGATTGTTACAAAAACAGACCTCATCAACAAACGATTGAACAAAAGAAGACGTACAATTGTTCTGTGTGTTGAAAGAAATGACAGTCAATTCCTGTCCAAGGAATAATAGTTGCTTTCACACAGTGACCTAATCTATTGTTTACCAAAATCATTGAAACATACTTTTCAAGTGACACACTCAAGATTGCAAGCAGCACTTGAATCATTATTTTCAGTTCAGAATTTTGTTTTAATGAAATTCGACATTAACACACGTTTTCATTTCTGACTACTCTTGGCTGTCTGTCTTCAGATTGCAAATCGCCAAACTTTCCATCATTTCTGTGAAACACTCAAACTTTTCAATATTGCAAATCCTGGACAGTTTGAATAGCAGCACTCAGTTGTTTATTGATCTGGGCCCGTATGCACATGAGGGCATAACTCGTATATTTGGCTTAAATCTGGCCTATACGGGAATACTGGGTTATTTCCGTATGCACAGCTTGAGATTAGCGAATTAAAATAGGTATAACGTTATTCCAATTCCGAGGAAGGAGTACGCCGGTGACACGAAACGGAGTATCCCCCCTGAAAGCTATCCGGGGGGATGAATGGATCTATCCCCCGGATGGAATTAACCGGTCTATACTATCCGGGGGGATAGACCATTCTATCCCCATTTTTGAAAAATGCGCATAATAAAAACATTTATGCTGTAATCACAATTTTAAGTGACTCTAATTGTTTTAAGTGTCCTAAGCAATGCTCAGATAAAGGCAACTCGAATTTATTTAGTGACTCTGAGTGTTCTTAAGTGTTTTAAATGTTTTAAGTGCTCTAAAAACAGGGCAAAACAAATTATCTAGTAGGAATAAACATACCGGTTAGTGTCATTGTTCAAAACAAAGCAGATGAAAATCAATTTGCAAAAAAAATACACGCGGAAGCGGTTTTTTCGACTTTTTTTAATTTGGGGGGATACAATTAATACGGGGGATACTCTATTTCGTGACACCAGCTATTCCCATTGTGAACAATAGACGGCCGACTTTAGCTGGACAGCGCGAACAATAGGCAGCCGTCGACATTTCCCTGGGGCGTCTTTAGGTCTGAACCTGTTTACCCCACGCATATAAATATCTTTCACGCATGCGCGCTCAGCTGTAACCTGTTGAATTGGGGGGAAGAGCAAGCGTCATGCATCGTCGGGTGCAAGGAATGTGTAGATTAGTTATTCTCGTTGCTATTTTTTCTCGTGCATAAGGATACATTCCAATGGATATATCGGGAATTGCTAGGTCGAGTTTAGGCACTATATGTGATTACCTTATGCCGTGTCCTGTGCATACCAGCCCTGCACCATAACGTATTCTGTCGACTAGTGAACTTTGGAAAGAGGGCGAAATACCGTGTACATTGAACAGTTGTTAACCATGGAGGCCAAGGGTTCAATTCGCTATTGTGCAGAAAGATCTTTTATTAAAAAATTAAAATGTTGATGCTTCAACAAGCTGTTTGTGTGTCATCAGTTAGTTGGTTAGTTAAAGTCAAAACAAAATAGATGACTGGCAAAAAAACGGCCAACCAATTGACAGGAACTCTTCAGTGGCCGAGTTCCTCCCGATGGGTTTGCTCTTCCCTCATCCAGTTACTTCACCACCTGTTATGACATGCCATGGTGATTGGAGTGAAGCAAATTCTACCCTTCTAGTATTCAATAGCGTAATAGACATCACATGTTCACTTAAATAGGGTTTACAATAAATTGCAAGATTAGTTCATGCAGTTCAGATCCTCAAGCCCCTCCCATTCCATTTAGCCCCTCCCATTCCATTTAGCCCCTCCCATTCCAATTATACCAATTATAGACAGCAGTGTGATGACCACCTGGCGTTATTAACATTAGAGCATTAAATGTAACATACAACTGAACGTACAAGAAACAAGTAAAAAACCTTTAATGACAAGTGCATAAAAACTAGAACGCTACAATAGGAAATATCCATTCATCGAACTGGCGCATGATTACAATCGCGTGGAACCAGTGCAAAAATAAATTAGTGCTTATAACTGGTAAAACCCAAAACTGAATTCTGTTGATCAACCAGTGCATTTAAATCTGTCCATATCACGAAGAAATTGTTCTGTTCAAGGGAGAATTGAAACGTCTGCTGTATGGATGGAAGGAGGTTTAGAAGTCAGCATCAAGGTTGAAGTCGTGCTTTCCAATTTGAGGCGACATGACACCCATCTTCTGATATTCGGCCACTCGCTTCTCAAAGAAGTTTGTCTTGCCCTCAAGTGAGATGTTTTCCATGAAATCAAATGGATTTTCAGATCCCCAGACCTGTCAGAAATACAAATTTCACTTCCATTTAGTTACAGCATAAACAAAATGTACAGCTATTTTCATCTTGTTCCAGGGTCACATTTTAATCAATATTGACTGATGTGGTTTTAAACATTTTTCAAAATGGCAAAGCGGTCGAGGCGGATCTCCGACCTCTGAACTTTGGGCTGAGCACGGCATGGAGACGAGCACAGGACAGAGTCTTGTGGCAACGAACGATGGAAACGGCCACGCTCCAGAGAGGGGCACGCCAATGATGATGATGATGAAAGCCTAAACAGATTTGATACCAGTTCTTGATGCTCAACAGTGAATAGAGCAATGGCCCATTTGCAAACAGAACATCCATAAGTTTATTCAGAATTGTAGAATTGTAATTTTAGTACAACATAAAATGTTTTTAGTCATCATTGTCGTCAGCCTTCTCAATGCCATTAGACCTGGGAGTCGACCCCAATAAGTCGACCCCAGTCGACTTGGTCATCCCAAGTCGGGTCGGGTCGTTTCTGCTCACCGCAACTGACCCCAAGTCGAATTTTGTAGATAGAAGTCACTTGAAGTTGTTTTTACCTCAAGTCGACTTAAACCGACTTGAGACACAGACATAGTTAAATTTGTCACTTCAAACCAATGATTGTGACAACATTTGAGCAGCTTTTGTTGCCTAGTGCTTTACAAGAATGAGTGAGACCTTTGCTAAACAGAGACTTATTTATAGGCTAGGCTACTGATTATTTTTGCCGGTAGGCTATCGTGTAGACTGCCGTCTGCCGGTCTATTCATATAATTTGTACTTTTATGCTTAAACATCACGCTTAGGCATGCGCTTAATTAAAATGGTGAAGCAAAATGCTACTAAAATATTAGCACGTAGGCTACGTGTGCTTATCAAGCAATCAGTGAACTTCTAGTGGTCAGTGAATTCGGCGCAAAGAAAGCTGGATCTACGAGGCCTATAATAAATCGATAGTTTGGCGATATAGGCCTACTTTGGAGCGCTGCATCAGTCTGGAGTTGTCTGCAGACGGAAAAATTGTAGGGCCAACTGGACAATGAAAGACTTTACTGTCAATGAGTAGGCCTAGTAGCTGTAGTAGCCTACTGTAGGATGATGCGCTTGCAATACTATATGCTAAGTTGCGAAATGATGTTAGTGGCCAAATAATTATGAAAACAGAATTACAAATTAAGTTTATCAAAACACGCCATTCAGTGCAACCATGCAGTCCACGGTCCGCTATTTTATCTTAGACCTTGCGCTTTTTACAAATTTATTTAATATTAATATTAAAAAATAATAATAATGAGTGTAATCTGAATAATCACAGACAATGGACAAGCTAACATTCATAGGCCTAATAATTTGCCATCGCATTGTTTACTCTAGGTTACTATAGATGGCCCAAAGCATCACAAAACTATTCAAACTGAAACACAGACAGCTTGAAATGGGCTTAATAACATTTTAACTTTCAGGTCTCATTATTCATTTGTAGGCCTAAATGAAATTAATGCTTGCAGAAAAACTGGCTTGACTTAATTCTTGCATTAGTAGCCGTACAATAGACCTAGGCTAATGCATGGCTAGTACCATGTCAGAAGTCGACTTGAAGTCGGAAGTCGGTTGTTTTTCTGCCAAGTCGGGTCAAGTCGTTTTGACGCCGAGAAGTCGACTTCAAGTCGACCTCAAGTCACTTTAGGGTCAAGTGGGGTCAGATTAGCTGACCAAAGTCACTCCCAGGTCTAAATGCCATGTATCAACAAAGTATTGGCATGTCCAAGGTACACTCGCATGCTAAACTAATGGCACATAAAATCAACATACATGTATAATGGTTTGTACAAGAAAAAATGCAATTTCCTTTGAATATACGACAAAATAAAAAAAACCTGTTCATTCAAAAAGACCTGAAATTGTGGTAAAATGTTTGTATTTCATATTCATAAAGGTAGAAAAAAAATAATTGGAGCTGGCTCCATGTTTTTCACGTTGCACTTACTGTACTTGGTTGTTCATGATTAAATCAACAGAGTTGAATACGTGCAATAAACAATAAGACTAAAAATGTCGTGCAGTGAATAGAACTGAATTATTTTATGAACGCGTCTGCCGTACCTTCTCGCAACCAAGCTCCAAAAGCAGTCGATCGGCCACAAACTCAACGTACTGACACATGAGGTCACAGTTCATTCCGATCAGAGCAACGGGAAGAGCGTCCGTAAAGAACTCCTTCTCAATCTGTACTGCCTCCCTGATCAAGTCCTGGATGGCCTCTGAACTTGGACGGTTCACAAGATGTTGGAAGAGGAGGCACGCGAAATCTGTGTGCAGACCCTAAAAACATTACAATCTCACTTCATCAGCTTCACGGCTTTGTCACAAACAGCACAAGTACACAAACTATCTGAAGGTAGGTCTGTCTGAAAGGCAGGATGAGGTGCTTGCCATATGTTGCGTACAGAGGGAGGGCTCACCGGATTTAGGCGATTTGCATACAGTGGGGAGGGGGTCTCAACAAATGTATGTGCGCCAAATAAACATCTAATTATGACATCCACGCGAATCTATTCATAACCGTATTATCCTAAAAACGTCCAATGGTATTTGAATATATTATAATTAAATTCTGTTCGTATCTAAACAGTAAATAATAGCAGTTAACAAATTTAAGCTAGCAAATTCGATGTTTAACAAGAATAAATAGTAGCCTGCGGTAAAATATAGCTGACTTTAGCTATTAATCAACATTTATATTGGGGGATGTGAGAGAAGCTTATATGTATGTATGCAATATGCATGGGATCCCACAGAATGTACGAGTTGCAACAGAGGCAAGGGGTCAAAAGTATGATTTGCGTACATAATATTGGTTGGACCTAAATAGATCCACACAAGAATCTTCATATGCTTTTCAAATTAAAAAATAAGGACAACGCGAAAGTTTTTGTTAGCCAGTTACAAAAGACAGATTTACCTCGTCACGACTGATGAGTTCATTGCTGAAGGTCAGACCGGGCATCACTCCTCGCTTCTTCAGCCAGAAAATTGCAGCGAAAGAACCGGAGAAGAAGATTCCTTCAACTGCAGCGAATGCAACGAGACGAATGGCAAACGAAGCGCTCTTGTCTTCGATCCACTTGAGCGCCCATTCTGCCTTCTTCCTCACACAAGGAACCATCTCAATGGCAGCAAAGAGACGCACCCTACCAGACAACAACAAAAGACAAAACCATCAACTAATAATGAACACACCATCTCAACCTCAAAATTATCATGCAGTCAAAGACTTCAAATATGAAGACAGCCTGATAATACAAAGTGCCTTGGATTTACTTTTCCAACCGTAACCTAGTTTTAGTTTCCCTATCCATCAGATTTTTCGTGGCTTCTCCGATGGATTTTCACCGAGAGGCAACAACCCTACAAGAGACATTGGTAAGTTAAACATCAAAGCAATGCCTTGCACAACTTTACAGGGAGAAATTCAGCTTCTAAACAAATTTCTTTTCAAAATTTCTTCACAAGTAATAATTCAACCAATAATTCGTCTGCAAATTTTTCTGTAGACGTAATTAGAGTTTAACTAACCAAGCTTTTGCCTTTCACCAATGCATTAAGTAACAAGTAGCCTTTAGACTGAGACAGGAGCAGGTGGGACTCAGGCGAGGAAGGTCATGCTGCGAAAAGATTTTTACACTCGATTTCAGAAAGGCATTCAACAGCGTCCACACAGAATTGGAAATAATGGAAAATAATGAGCAGAGTTATGTATTCCAAGCAAAGTTCATAGGCATCATCAAGAGCTTCCATGACGATGATAGCCGATGTGCGGTGAGGCATGGAGAGAGAGAGAGGTGGGTGAATGGTTCCAGGTTGTGACTGGAGTCAAGCCCCGTGTGCTGTCGCCACTGAAAGGAAAAAATTGGAGGCAGCGCACCAGAGATGGCTAAGAAGAATATTGCATGTATCATGGAGAGAAGATACCAAATAAAAACACCATAGAAAGAACGGGACAGGAGAAACTGGAGAGTATCATCAGAAAAAAGTGAATTGGTTGGGACACGTGGAATGAAATGGACGTAGAGGAGAGCCAACCAGGCAGTGAAATAAATTCCCAAGGGGAACCGTGGGAGGGAATGACCAAGAAAGAATTGGAAGGAGATCGCACGAGGACCTAGTGTCTGGAAATGATGTAGGAGGATGCTGTAGAGGTGGCGATGGACAGGAGATTGAAGAAGCTACATTGTCGATATTCAGTTCAGCACAGGAAGGACTACATAATACATATGGCAAGATTATAAAGTCAGACATCCACAACTAAAGATGCATCAATTATCAAAACTACTTTTAAAGAATTTAACTTCTTTAGACATTGCGTGTATGTAATCGTCAGACAGCAGTGCTTCATCAGCATGGTCACAGAAATAGGATTTCAATATTCCCAGTAGTTCCCCATGTTTTAGAGATTTAAGAAATTCCTTAGGTTTTCCATATTATCCAGAGCTCTGGCCATCTGGACAACTGTCGAGAAAATAAACATGTATCAGTCGACGACGAACCTTTCGTGTGGATCACGAATGTAAGTGTCGATGAGGAGGCTGTACATCTCCGAGTGGATGTTTTCCAGCGCAATCTGGAAACCGTAGAAAAACCTCGCCTCAGGCACCTGAACTTCACACGAGAAATTGTTCACCTAAATTAAAACACATTTCAACAAGTTACAAGACTTCATCTATTCCATTAAATCACGACTGAAAATCTGGGACACTAAATCGAAACAAGCAAGGATTCCACTTAGAAATCCTCAAATAAAAATCTTTCTTCTTCCTCTTCTTCTCTGCTTCAACCGAACTCAGTTGGACGATCGGCAATTCTGTCAGTAACTTTTTCTTATTTTTAATCTGTCATCATTTTAGGTCTGCTTAAGATCTTACTCTGCCGTGGATAACAATCTCCATTCTTTTGCAGTATAAGACCACCTGAGATAAATATAACAAATAAAACCGTACCACAAAAAATGATTCAAAGTAACGAAGAAGAATAATGAAATGACCAAAATCTAATCGGATGAAACATGGAAAGAGGATAGAATTGAAGAACCTTGCTCGGTGCTCACAATGTTTACTTTGTAAATCTACATGTTAACGAAACCTTCATTAACAAATGTCCCGAATAATCCCTACCAGATTCTCGTTGACTATTCCATCAGAAGCCGCAAAGAATGCCAGGATGTGCGCGATGAATTTCTTCTCGTCGTCTTTGAGTCGTTCCCAGTCAGTCATGTCCTTCGACAGATCGACTTCTTCCACCGTCCAGAACGAGGCTTCGGCCTTCTTGTACATCATCCAGATGTCATGGTACTTGATGGGAAAGATAACGAAACGTGATGGATTCGGTCGGAGCAGCGGTTCCTCTTCGATGTTCACAGCAGAATGCCTCAACTGAAAATCAAGAAACTTTGCAGACTGCATCTCGTCCAAGTCACATTCGCTCGTCTAATGTATTCACAGGCGTCGTCCCACACCAGACAATTGTCAGTGTTAAAAAAGAAATCAAATCATATCTTGCACCCTGCCAGAGATAATTTAGTCACTAATGACTTTGTAGCTATTAAAGTCCACGTTAGGGCACCACATACGCATTAAAAATGTTTCATTATGACAAGAACGCATATTCACCTGATTGCTGTAAACAATAATTAAGCCACTGATGACTATAATGTGCATCAAAAAGACTTACATGCCAAAACACTTCATTACAATATAAATTCCAAAGCAACATCATCAAGAAACATTCTAAAGAGACAGAATTTTAGCATTTCTTTTCATACGACTTCTAAATACAACATCACGAGTTTTTTGTTCCAATTCAAGAAAACAACTTGTGGTCATCATAGTTGAAAGACTCCTCACCTTTTTTTCAGGGGTTTCAGGCAGCAAATCCTTGCAGACAAGAGGTCTTTTATGAGGCGACTTGACCGGAGACCTCATTGCCACAACGGACTCAGGCAGAAGATCTCTGCAGACAATAGATCTTTTACGAGGCGACTTGACCGGAGACCTCATTGCCACAACGGTTGACGGGAAATTCTGTGGTGCAAGCGGATTTCTAAGCATTATCTAAATAATGAATTAAAATCTCATTATCATCATCTCTCCAAACAAAATAATCTGGACAAAAATAAATCAACAATTCATTACCACATGCTTCCCTAAAGAACATACAATGGCACACTGGATTTTTTAATATATTGAACCTGCAACTATTCAAAGGTTTGGACAAAAATAACTAAAGGAAAAGAAAAGTGATATTACAAGTTAAAGAGAACAGACAAATGATTGCTCTCAATACACAAGTCACTGTTGCCATTTTCATCACTTATTTCTCTAATGCAGGTTTACTTGCAATTCAGTGCAAGTCAAACGCTACAAACCAACCAAGAACTAAATACAAACAGACTTTTAAAAGTCTTGAATTAGGTTACATCTCTACAGACTTCTGCATTACTTATTTCTCTAATGCAGGTTTACTTGCAATTCAGTGCAAGTCAAACGCTACAAACCAACCAAGAACTAAATACAAACAGACTTTTAAAAGTCTTGAATTAGGTTACATCTCTACAGACTTCTGCATTACTTATTTCTCTAATGCAGGTTTACTTGCAATTCAGTGCAAGTCAAACGCTACAAACCAACCAAGAACTAAATACAAACAGACTTTTAAAAGTCTTGAATTAGGTTACATCTCTACAGACTTCTGCAACTTCCATAACTGACAGAAACTTAACACCCCAACATTTAGTTCATGTACAATCAAGTCACTTGTATCTAAACACAGCAAAAGCCTGTCACACTATCACACTACTATGTTACTTAGAACTCTGGCAACACATACTTAAATTCATTCAGAGCCAAAGTGTGAAATTGTGCAATAATAACCTCTTTTCATCTTTCATATTCAGCCAAGGTTTCTCCCTGATGGCTGGAAGTCAAACCCCTAGCTTTGTAGCAAAGCACCAAACCTCTACATCAATCATTGTCCGTGTCATTTATCATTTACGTTTCATTGCCACATTTCATGGGAATCGGCACATTCACTATTTCCACTGTACCACTTGTGGTGATGAAAAGGCTTTAAATGGGAATTGAAGACCATGCATTCTTTATTGTTTTCGAAACTATATGACATTTCAGTAATCATTTTACCCTTGAAACATTTGCACATCTGCAGCAATTCTATTAAACCAAAGAAGCTTGTCGGAGGTCAGTCACGAAAGATGAATGACTTGTTTTGTATGCAAAGTCGACATCTACAAGATACCGGCCTAACAATAGCAATGTTAATAACGCCACAAAAGACTGCTGTACTGAGCGTATTGGCAGTTTTTAATTGTTAATCAGAACATTCCGTGGCTGTTCAACTTAAATTAAATTATCAAGACGGGGTATGGCTCTCTACCTAATTCACGTTATTTAGGTCATGAAAGAACGAACCGTGTTTTCTGTGTCGAGATGAGTCTCAGACAGTTTGTTTGTCATCTCCTTCGTCGTCTTTGGCAAGTTGGCTGACAGCATCTTTGCACAGATCACGAAGTCCTACAAAACTTAGGTCAATATTTCTACTCAAATAACTGCTAAAGTGCATAAAATTAAACAACACCCTTAGACAAAATCTCCTTCTGATTCTACCTTCCCGCCATATTCCTCCTTAAGTTGCTGGAAACTCCCGCCAAATTATACGATCGCTCGTTTAGAAAACTGGGCGCAACAATTATTTGTGAAAACAATTACTTTCTTCATTTGCTTCTAGACACACATTTGCATCCATTATGTCTTTACATCACAATCAAACTTTAAGTGTTGTAAAAGTGTTTTACTGTTAAAATAATTGCATATTACGAGTTAAACAGTACGAATCTTACCAAGTTTGCAAACTATATGGAAATAATCGGCCATGAGTTCAAATACTGATGGACTTGGACGCCCACTTCTTACAACAGGAAATAAATTAGCATAATGATCCATACAAACTAACATGAATATTAATCGGTAACATGGAGCCTACCTTTGCGCCCAGGGTCAAGCACCATTGAAGTTTGGCGCGAGTTTTCTCTATTGGTAGCTATATTTAGGTGAGCTATATTTAGAACACTTGGCAGGCAAATCGCTGACAGGCACGTACGCAGAAACGAAGGGTATTTTAATCTAACAAAGGCAAGAGCTATACCAACGACCTCATATATATTACTAGACAGAGCTTCCTCTGTTGAGCTGCTCAGTGACGTTGAAGCAGTGGAAATAAAGAGCAGGAAATAAGAATAATGAGTATTTGATGGTCTATTTTTAGCTCAACCAATCACACGCCATGAAGGAACCACCAATCACAGAAGATGATTCATGTTATTTACGTTCACCAGTGGAAAATAAAATAACTTCCTCCTGCATTTTTTCAACCAGTAGGCCTATACTGCGCAACCTTTCACGCGCCGTCACGCCACGCATATTATTTATAAATAATTGAATCGACTGTGATTATATTATCGCTTTTAAACTTTAGAAAAAATTCAAAAAATCGCCGAAGAAGCCTGGACTCCATTGTTTCTCTTCTGTGATTGGTGGTTCTTTCATGGCGTGTGATTGGTTGAGCTAAAAATAGACCATCAAATACTCATTATAATGGCCGCCAAGATACTTCAGCAGAAACCACGTGACCCCACCGGCCTGAGCTATACAATACAATACAATTAGTCATTTATACCGCGCTTTAACAAAACAAGTCTTGCACAAGAGCGCGCTTCCTTCACTGCAAATCTAGTTATAATACAATGAAAACAAATGAGTTTTTAGCTTTGATTTAAATTCTGCAACAGATGAGCACTGGCGAATGGAGAGCTGCGATGCAAAATTATAGTGTCCACCCAGTTGAACTTTAGGCTAAGCCTGCTCTGCTTTAGGAAAAATGATTCCAGACAAGCTGCGCAGTCATCAATCTACTCAAGAGATCATTACAATCGCAGTATAAATAACAGTGTTAAAATACAATGCAATTTGTATTTATAACGCGCCTCAATAAAAACAAAGCCTTACTCGACGGTCGCGTTTCGGTATTATAGGCCTACTGACTAATTAATTATTGAACGTACAGAGAAGGGATTGGCTTTATGCGTAGATTAAAAGATTGGCCTAATGACGAGGATCTTTCGAATCGATCTGCTTTAGTTCCATTCAGCTGAACCAGTGGCTTCAAATATTCTGTTTTAAATTGGTGATGTCTGATCGGAATTCTCGGTTCTCGACTTCAAAGGCAGCACGTCTTAATTCCGGATGATATTCCAACATTTTAAGAACTGTGTCGTCATGCTGATTGCTGATACCCGTTTGTTTTCGGCGGTTCTGACACGACCAGGCCATGTCCTCCACGAGTTGATCCTCCCAGCAAAGCAAACGAGTCATGGCTTGCGCCCCAGACATGGTGTCTCCATGTGTTTTCCGGGTGTTTCCAAAAGCAGACAATCGGTTGAGGAAAACATTTGTAACTAGAATGCATACATACTAATTACTTTGAGTTTTTTCTTGATAGTCTTTGATGTCTTATGTGAATTTTGCATGTGATATGGCCTACTTGTTCACCATCTGGAGTGCTGTTTTCCAGCTGGTTATATTAAAGAATATACTTACTTATTTACTTACTTAATTACTTACATGATATGAGTAAAGAGGGTGTAGGACATTAACCCCTTGGCAAAACCCCCGGGACAAACACCACTGAACAACCTTCCCCCACCCCTAATTTGGCCTAGAATAAAAATCCTGGACAAACCCCTTCCTGTGCAAAGAGCCTATTTTTTCCAGTTCTGTGCTTTATCAGAACTGACGTTGTTGACTCAACATAATGTCGAACATGTTAAACGTATACCTTAATCCGATTCTACATTGGCAATTAGAGGTTGGAGGGTGGATGTGGGGAGGCCGTAAAGGACTTAGTTGCAGTAATCAATTATTCTAGAGATGGCAAAAGCCTGTACATACAAATGTGCGAAGACATTTCTCACTAAGACTTTTCTTCACTTGCAGTTCGCGTCTGAGATGGAAGAAACAGGATTTAGTTATGGAGCATATTTGATTTTTCTTAGAAACAGTATTACCTATATAAGCATACCAAGGTCTCGAACAGCATCAACCGGATTAATGGAACAGTCTGGACCAAGGTCAAGAACAGTGAGGGATATGTCAGTGGTAGAGATTGGGTGACGGTTGCATATATATATATATATATATATATATATATATATATATATATATATATATATATATAAATATATATATATATATATATATATATATATATATATATATATATATATGCAACCGTCACCCCATCTCTACCATATATATATATATACCACCAAGACTCAGAATAACGCGCCATGCATGATTGACTTGTGTAAGCAACATGTATTAATTTCGGTGCTTCTGTGCCTCTGCTTCTCTTGGCAAAACGCCAGAGACGAAATTACCTGTTTGCGGCTGTCAGTTAATACTGTATTTCGCATTTCCATCGATCTTGTCGGGATTACTCTTGCTAATCATCATCTGCTAATCATCATCAGCCTTCCTAATCATCAACATCATCAGCCAACTCTTCACTTGGATTGCTTTCAAGTTCATTAGACAAAATGCTTCTCGCGTTTCCTATTCTATCACGCGACAGTTCGCAGCCGGGCGCCGTGTTGTGGCTAAACGTTGATTGTTAATAATAGATAAGAACGTCGTTGTGTGTTCACTGCAGCAGCAGGCATCATCAGCTGAAGCAGTGGTGGAAGACATTGCCGGTATAGTGAGACGGAGATCGTGGAAACCCCGACCATCATCAGTCTAAGCGAAGTGTGTCCGTTGATCTGATGTGTGAACTGCATATATAGTTTGAAGAGATCAGAATGTCGCTGCTTGACATGGAGCTGGAAACGGAGCCAAACCAGATGGAGCGCCGGGATTTCTTCAACAGCGTCGACAGCTACGACGGTGGAGGAGCGATGCACTTCTCAAAGCCAGGTATAGATATTGGACGATAGACAGGAGGAGGAGGAAGAAGTGGAGGAAGAGAAGGTGGAAGAGGAGATTGAGGAGATGGAGAAAGAGAAGGTGAAGGAGGATGAAGAGGTGGAGAAGAAAGAGGAAGAGAAGGTGGAGGAGTAGGAGGAAGAAGAGGATTAAGAGATGGAGAAGAAAGAAAAGGGGGAGAAAGAGGAGTAGGAAGAGGAGGTGGAAGAGGAAAAGGAGGAGGAGGAGGAAGAGGAGGAAGAGGAGGTGGAGGAGGTGGAGGAAGGGGAACTAGGCGGTGGTGGATGACGAGGAGGATGGGAAGTAGGAAGAGAAGGTGGAGGGTGGGGAAGAGGAAGAGATGGAGGAAGAAGAGGAGCAGGAGATGTACGTCTCGGTCTGAGGTTTCTGTCCCTGTACTATAAAATATTGGAAAATAAACTTTCTAAAGATTTATTTATTATTCTGATCCTGATCTCAACCAGATCCCTGCATATGTTCTTCGGTCAAATTAATAAGTCCTACTTCTGACTGTAATCAAATATTATTTGAGAAACGTCGTTTTGTCTTTAGGATCATCATATGATTGTCACGCGAATCGCACGATCATACGTCAATCACAGAGTAGGCTAATATACGTGTTCAGACGTTGTCACTCATTAGAATCGGAACACATTAAAAGCAGAATTTTATACAGTGAACCTATTTCCATGTTTTATTCGTCTACGTATTATTGAGCCATCGAAATGAATTATCCGAATCTGAAATATACAACATTGTACACCCATTCAGTTGAAGCCATTCACAGCAGCTCTCCTCCCTCCATCCCTCGATCTCTCCTCCCTCCTCCCTCGATCTCTCCTCCCTCCTCCCTCGATCTCTCCTCCCTCGATCTCTCCTCCCTCCTCCCCTCCCTCCCTCCTTCCTCCTCCATCCATCTGAAACTCTTGACCTGTTCGTCTGCAATGCTCTCTTTCATTAAAAGCTCATCTTCTCGTTCAGCTGAAAAAGTTGACTTTTCATGCACGCAGTGGATCGGAATTTTCTGCTTCCCGTTCTTCACATAAAGCACAATTCTAAAGTTTGTTAGTTTGCTAGAGAATCATATCATAAGCCTAGGTTGTTGCATCTGACGATATTGTTTTGTACTTGATAGCATTGTATTTGATGATACCGTATTGCATTGCATTTGATGACACTGTATAGTATTGAATAACATTCTATTGTATTTAGTGACTGTATACACTGTATATATATATAGGCTTAGTATTTAATGACATTGTGTACGGTATATAGTGACACCATATTGTATTTAATGACACTGTATTGTATATAGATCTAATGACGTATACTTGTATTGCATTTGAAGGCATTGCATTGTCTCGTGTTTGAGAGTCGTATAACTGGATTTCATGTTAGTTTCTGATGACATTATTTTACATTGACTAGGAATGCGTTTGACTGAGGAATACCGTCTTCAGATCAAAGGCTTCTTCCACAACGAGCCTTGCATTTACAACCATCGCATCTATGACCATGCAACCGTCATCTACAACGCAATGAGGAATCTACTTGGTGGAGTGAAGCAGGAGCCATCGACCGCAAGAAGACGAAAGAAGAAGGATGAGACAACGACATCATCATCAGTTGAAGCACAGGACTCAATAGTTGCAGCAGCAGCGGACTTCGAAGTCCCGAAGAATGAATTCAGTTCAGCCAACGAAAAACGTCTTTCGTTTTCTCTTGTCTTTCAGACGTTGAAATGTAAGTATAGAAGTTCCACGGCTTAAAGTGTGGCCGGACGGTCATGGACGGCGTTCATGCGCTTATTTTAAAATATGAATGCCGTCCTGCCACTTATTGGCTAGCACAGCCTGGAAGGGTAAGGGCGTCCAGGCAATTCTTTTGGAAAGGTTCTCACCCGATAGTACACTGCAGCATGTCAGCATTCATTGGCTGCATCACTAGAAATGCTTTGAATATTATAATCAGTCAGAAGTTCTCATCCACTCATCCAGCCTGATCATAATCATCGTCATCATCGTCATCATCATCATCATCATCATCATCATCATCGTCATCATCATCATCATCATCATCATCATCATCATCATCATCATCATCATCATCATCATCATCATCATCATCATCATCATCATCATCATCATCATCATCATCATCATCATCGTCATCGTCATCGTCATCATCATCAGCATCGTCGTCGTCGTCGTCGTCGTCATCGTCATCATCATCATCATCAGAGTGGTGTAGCACGGCTCACAATAATTACTGATCTCGAGTGATAAGAAAAGCACTGTAGCTTCTGTGCATCATTTATTTCCCATCTGTTGTTTTGATGCTTTGACCTCCTCGATAGGTCAACGAATGACCTCTTGAACCCTGCAATGCAGACCACAGCATCCGCTACTTTCGTGTCTTAGGTCAAAGGATTTTATGTCTGTCTCTCAATAAATAAATAAATAAATAAATAAATCAACCAACCAACCAATCAATCAATCAATCAATCAATCAATTGGAACCGAGATTAAAGTCTGTTCTTTCGTTTCTTTCAGATCAGAAGTTTCTAAACGAAATGCTGACAAACTCAAAGTTCTTTGAGATAAATCCGAAAGTATAATTTATTATTATCTTCGTTTCTCGTCTCTTCACTCATCAGTCATCACCACTCCACAGTGGCGTAGGCAAGGGGTGTTTCGGAGGGTTAAACAACCCCCCAATTGGCTCCGGAAAAGGTTTTTTGAGGTTATTTTTCCATTTAAGTAAGAAAAAATAGCAAAAAATAGGGTTTCCGGTCATAAAACCAACCCCATCAACAATTCCTGGCTACGCCACTGCCACTCCTTCGTCATTCGTCATTCGTCGATTCTTTCGTTTATTATTCATTCAGTGATTCTCATTGTGATCACGTCTTTCATGTAATTTGCTGTTTATCTTATTCTGAATACATTTTGTTTTCGTAAATATTTAAACCCATTTTAGGATTATTGCTAAATTTCATGGTTTCTTAAGGTTCGGTTCTTGACCAGTGGCCAACTGACCATATCCGAAGAAAAGGAAAAGGAAAAGGAAGAGGGTTAGGGTACGGGGAGAGGCAGGAGGCGGGGGAGAGGGAGGAGGCGGGGGAGAGGGAGGAGGCGGGGGGAGAGGCAGGAGGCGGGGAGAGGGAGGAGGCGGGGGAGAGGCAGGAGGCGGGGACTCGGGGAGAGGGAGGAGGTAGGGATGCGGGAGATTGATTGCGATTGTAATGAGATTGTTTTGTTCATCTGAATCAGTTGGAGGATCAGTTCAGTTGTGTTATGGTCGTCCTCTGCGATTATCAAACCCGGAAGTTCCAGCGACGAAAGACGCCACCTGGTGACGAAACGATTGCACAGATGGCGCAGATCGAGGATGCGTTGGAGAAGTGCAAAACGAAACTGAACGCAGCGCTCGCTCGAAGTCGAATCTCGGCGAGAGTTGAGTCTCTTGATTCTCTGCTGCCAGATATCGTTCGGAAGAACGAAAGAATCGGATCGTGCATGAACATAGGATGTTGGATCAACAATCTCAAGTCAAGGTATAATCCAATGCCACCGAGTACGAGTACGGCAGCTTCGTTATGACTGTATTCCCACGCCAACACCATACAATGGATCTCCGCCTCTCTCTGTCTCTCTCTGTTTCTGTCTCTGTCTCTGTCTCTCTTTTTTCTCTCTCTCTGTCTCTCTGTCTTTCTCTGTCTTTCTGTCTCTCTGTCTAAAGGACCAACTTGGTAATTGGTGGAATTGTGTCAGGTCGGTGTTGACGTGAACCAGGTCAACAGGTCAATAGGTCAGTTTAGATGTCAGGTTAACGAATGAACGAATGAACGAATGAACGAATTAACGAATGAACGAATGTTTGTACGATTTTCATGTGTGATGATTTCATCGATCTGGAGAAGAAGGAGGAGGGGAAGAAGAGAAGTTGCAGTCATTGTTGTTGGTGCTGTTGCTGTTGTTGTTGTTATTGTTGTTGTTGTTGTAGCAGTAGTAGTAGTAGTTGTAGTTGTTGTTGTTGTTATTGTTGTAGTTGTTGCTGTGTTGTAGTTGTTGCTGTTGTTATTGTTGTTACTGTTATTGTTACAGTTGTTGTTGTGTTGTAGTTGTTGCTGTTGTTATTGTTGTTACTGTTATTGTTACAGTTGTTGTTGTGTTGTAGTTGTTGCTGTTGTTATTGTTGTTGCTGTTGTTATTGTTGCTGTGCTGTTGTTGTAGCAGCAGTAGTAGTAGTTGTAGTTGTCGCTGTTGTTGAATGTCATCCGTTGTTTCTATTAGTTTTCCGGCGATGCAGGAAGAGTTGTCAAAGGACGGATTCTGTTTGGTCGAATCCGAGGATGAACTCCAGGGCAAAACGTTTCTTCGCGACCGCCATTGCTCTGACGTCATCTTCTTCCCTCATCATCTCATCGATTACCTGGAGGCTCTTCCGGTCGTTAAGAGGAAGGCTCTCATCATCCAGGTCGGTGGAGTCGATGGGTCGGTCGATGGGTCGATGGGTCGGTCGATGGGTCGGTCGATGGGTCGGTCGGTCGATGGGTCGATGGGTCGATGGGTCGATGGGTCGGTCGGTCGGTCGATGGGTCGGTCGGTCGATGGGTCGGTCGATGGGTCGATGGGTCGATGGGTGGGTCGGTCGATGGGTCGATGGGTCGGTCGATGGGTCGGTGGAGTCGATGGGTCGGTCGATGGGTCGGTCGGTCGATGGGTCGGTCGATGGGTCGGTCGGTCGATGGGTCGGTCGATGGGTCGGTCGATGGGTCGGTCGGTCGATGGGTCGATGGGTCGATGGGTCGGTCGATGGGTCGGTCGGTCGATGGGTCGATGGGTCGATGGGTCGGTCGATGGGTCGATGGGTCGATGGGTCGGTCGATGGGTCGGTCGGTCGATGGGTCAATGGGTCGATGGGTCGGTCGATGGGTCGATGGGTCGATGGGTCGGTCGATGGGTGGGGCAATATATAAATGATGCTCTGTCGCCGCCAACTAAACGACCTCTTAATATATATATACAGTGTATCGCTATAGACAGAGTAGCTTTCTATGTTGAGCTACCGAGTGACGTTGAAACAGCGGAAAGAACAGGAGACAAGAGTATAACATCAAATATTATGGGGCAAGGTGTGGATTGCGTAGCAATGTAAGCCATCCACATCATCAATCGCGTCATTTTGTCTCCAGCAAACTCTCATTCATATCCGCCATTTTTCTTACAAATCGGCAACTGTCACAAAATCAATAAAAAAAAGCTCAAGTCGACCAGTGAGTTTATCCTTTGCTTCTTTTTACACAAAGTGCACCAATTTGGTGAGCCCGGACGGGCCACTTGAAATGACCTCGCGGGCCGCAGGTTGGACAGCACTGCTTTAAGCACTGGTTTCAACCATGATGTAAGAAATACGTATTTCTTACATCATGGTTTCAACATATTAAACAACGTGAACCCAACGTTGGTCGCCGCTGCTGTTGGGCGTTGGTGGTGTCACCTGGCGAATGCAATAAGAAGCTTGTGTTGTGGCTCCGTCTATGGAGTGGTGAGAGAGTGAAAGCAGATGAATTTTATTGTAGAGAATTATTGAAGTTTAGATAGAAAGAATAATTTATTCAATGATCGTGTTAATTTAATATTACACTTGTAATATCATTGTCACTCCAGTTCCTAAGTAGATGACAAAGTAGTAAAAAATCTCATTTAAATCCTTCTCGAATGTATTTCATTCATCTCTGATTAGATTTTTGCTCTGTGTATCTGGCTCTGAGTTGTTTCGATTGGCTGCAGGGATCAGATTTGCTGAACATGGTTTATACACTTATACAGGTGGTTAGTTCCGTAGACAACCCGGTTATTGGATGGGTTCAGACTTGACATCACTCATGCCACTCTACCACATTAGTTCATTAGCCAGAGTATGATGCTCATACCCAATGGTTTAACACACTCAAATGCAATTCATACATAAGCCATTCACAGGTCAATCATAGGCTACATACTAAGTTATTCAAACATGCATGTATGTCAATCATAATATAAGACTAAAGGTATTCACACTTATAATAATTATATGCAATTCATGCATATAGGCCTAGTCCTGATATATTTTATTTGCCATCTTCTTCTTCCTTTCCTGATTAGTCCGTCGCTGGAGAGAATGGGTCATGAGTCATGAGTCATGGGTCATGAGTCATGAGTCATGGGTCATGAGTCATGAGTCACTCGGATCCATTGTGCTCTACATTATATTATATCGTTCTGTTAATAGCTTCGTCCGGTCTAAGTAATTATACATTATTATTATACGTTATTATACGTTTGTATGTTTGTTTGTATGTTTGTTTATTTTTGTTTGTTTGTTTGTTTGTATGTTTGTTTATTTTTGTTTGTTTGTTTGTTTGTTTGTATGTTTGTATGTACGTTTGTTTGTTTGTATGTTTGTTTGTTGGTTGTTTGAATTGACTGAAGGATAAGTCGAGTTCTCTTGGCGTCCATTCAATTCGTTGGTTGATGAGTGATGGAGATGACGTCATGCATGTCAACGTTGGATCTGGAATGACAACCGTGCATCTGGTCAGCCTCATCCACCTCGAAGAAATCAGCGGATCCGTCTTTGCGTTTGGAATCGATTCAGACAATCAACTCAAGCAGGTCCTACGAAATATCGACAAGTTCGGAGCAAAAGGTAGACGACGACGACGACGACGACGACAATGACGATGATGACGATAATTATGATGACGATGATGATGATAATTATGATGACGATGACGATGATAATTATGATGACGATGATGATGATAATTATGATGACGATGACGATGATAATTATGATGACGATGATGACGATAATTATGATGACGATGATGACGATAATTATGATGACGATGATGACGATAATTATGATGACGATGATGATGATAATTATGATGACGATGATGATGATAATTATGATGACGAGGATGACGATAATTATGATGATGATGATGATGATGATGATGATGATAATTATGATGACGATGACAATTATGATGACGATGATGACGATAATTATGATGACGATGATGATGATCACGATGATGACGATGATAACGATAATTATGATGACGATGACGATGATAATTATGATGACGATGACGATGATAATTATGATGACGATGATGACGATAATTATGATGACGATGACGATGATAATTATGATGACGATGACGATGATAATTATGATGACGATGATGATGATAATTATGATGACGATGATGATGATAATTATGATGACGATGATGATGATAATTATGATGACGATGATGATGATAATTATGATGACGATGACGATGATAATTATGATGACGATGACGATGATAATTATGATGACGATGATGACGATAATTATGATGACGATGATGACGATAATTATGATGACGATGACGATGATAATTATGATGACGATGATGATGATAATTATGATGACGATGATGACGATAATTATGATGACGATGATGATGATCACGATGATGACGATGGTGATGATAATTATGATGACGACGACGACGACAATGAATTGCTTTTAATTAAATCCATGATGGGAATCTCAACGTCTGAGATAATAATATCAACGATGATATTAACAATTATAATAATCTCAAATAATTTAAGCTCATCTAACCTTCTCTAGATTATAATCTAATATTGTAACCGGTATAACATCCTTGATGGGAGTTACCTCTAAATGACAGTGTCATCTTATTTATTGCTGACAGTCATCTTTTTGTGAATGGACGATTACAACAACTTATATAGCGCCATAAACGTCCAATGCCGTCACAAAATGAGTCTTTAGCAGGTTGAACGCTAAGTCAGTGATGCGTCTCCTTCAAAGTCTTATCTATATGATGTCTTCAGCCTAATTCATTATTCATGACGACTCAATGACGTTTTACTGTCAACAAACACTGCACATATACTCGACGTCTTTTACTCAGTCTTCAGTAGACATTCCCTATAGATATAATGCCGGCCACAACCTGAATGATCTGCCTCCCTCGCTGTCTCTTTGCCTCTCTGCTTCTCTGCATCCCTGCCCCTCTGCCTCCCTGCCTTCCGTCCCTCTACGTCTTTGTCCTTCTGCCTCCCTGCCTCCCTCCATCCATCTGTTGTTTGTGTCGTTCTTCTTGTCAGGTAGAGTTCAGGTGGTCAACGAGAAGTTTCTCGACGTTGACCTTGACGATTCTCGATTCAAGGACATCAAGGTCATCCTCATCACAGCCAACTGCACGAGATGTGGAGTTCCAAACCCAGTGAACTTCATCGTCAGCGAAGGAGAAGGTCAGCACAACCTCACATTCAACATCAATCGTAATACTTCGATTATCTCTGGATTTTCCAGATAGACTTCTCGCTCTCTGTCTGTCTGTCTGTCTGTCTCTGTCTATCTGTCTGTCTGTGTCTGTCTGCCTGTCTGTGTATGTCTCTCTCTACAGTAATCAGTTTTTAAAATTAAAATAGAAATCATGAGATTGCTTCAGTGGCTATTAGTATAATAATGTAAAGAATAAGTATACGGCGTGTGGGTTTGTTTGTTGCACACATCACATCACATGACACTGGTGGCCCGTCAAAAGCGCGCAGGACAAAAGCGCCGGCAAAAGCGCGCCGACATAAGCGCGCCGACAAAAGCGCGCACGGGTCAATTGCGCGTCGAATAAGCGCGCGACGTGGACTAAAGGCTGTACTTTCACTTTGCCTAACATAAATTAAAGCAATACCCATCTATACTTCTCACCTACTGTAACATGTTGCCAATAATAAAAGCCTTTCATCAAGGCAATGATTCAACCACCTATTTTGATGAAAGTTGTTTGTCCACATGTGAGCTAATTTTGTATAGTGTATGTGGTCAGCTAAGGGGTGAGCGTACGAATAGACCAGCTCAAGGTCAGCTAATTGTTAAGCGTACGGACAGACAGACTTGCAGGTGGCAGACTGGCGGGAAAGTTGGCGCGGCTCGGCCGACCGTCGCCGGAGAGCGCGCGAGAGAGAAACAGATAGACAGACAGACAGACGGAGAGAAGGACAGAGCGGCAGGGGGAAGAGTGTACGCCCAGACAGTGAGATAAGTTGTTGAAGGAGTGCTAGTAGTGTAAGACGTTTTAGAGAACAGTGGAGTGTGTGTTGAAAACTTTAGAGAGCAGTAAGATATTAAGGTTGCGTTGCTGTCACAGAATTGAATCGCTTGTCGTCGTTGATGCATTGTTGTGTTATTTGCGAATATTAAAACGGAGAAGAAAATACAAGAAACAGATCTTGGTTGTAAGTGAACAAGTTAAGAACTTTAGAAACTTATACACTAGCCTTAGATACCGTCATACAGGGAATAGGTTAGGGCTAGGCTGCGCTACAGAACAGTAAGAAGAGACTGGAGAAATCGTCAGTGATTGTGGAACCTGACATTTGGTGACAGCGGTGGGATATCGAGTTCAGGCAACGGACGGTGGAATACGAAGTCAAGCAACGGACGTCGGGATATTGTATCCAGGTTTACGAACGGTGAATAGCGAAGTCAAGCAACGAACGTTGGGATAGTCGTATCCAAGCTACGGACAGTGGATTTTGAAGCCTTACGAGACGCCGACCACACGGGAGAAGGAGAGTGAGCATCTGAACAACCGGAGAAGCAGTCTGAGCATCCGAACAACTGGTGAGAAGATACAACGGGCATACGAACGACACTACGACAACACAACGCCAGAGAGAGGTATACAACACTCGCTCCTTGAATAAACAAGTAATTGAAATTACAGTCAACCAATTGCAGAAAGCATAGCCACTCCCTCGATTTTCTTCACGCAAATCAGTTGAAGTAAGAAAGTAAGATGGAGAAACTTACAGAACAAAAGCAAGCTAGTATTAAGAAGATGTCTTCTGATCGACTAATAAAATTATTAATCGAAGCCGGTCTAGACGTGGAAGAAGTCGAAGAGATGTCAAGGGAAAATTTGATGAGAGCCCTAGCAGAGGTGTGGCTAAAAAAGGAAGCTGAAGAGAAAGGCGCTGTAGGTGGGGCTGAGGAGAAACCACAGGCTATGTCTATGGAGGCGTTGATGCAATTTATGATGATGAGGGAGGAGCAACGGAAACAGGAAGAGAAAGAACGGAAACAAGAAGAGAAAGAGAAAGAAGAGCAACGGAGACAAGAAGAGAAAGAACGGAAACAAGAAGAGAAAGAGAAAGAGGAGAAACGTAGACAAGAAGAGGAGAAACGTAGACAAGAGGAGAAAGAGAAAGAAGAACAACGGAGACAAGAGGAGAAAGAGAAAGAAGAACAACGGAGACGAGAGGATAAAGAGAAAGAGGAGCAGCGGAGACAAGAGGATAAAGAACGGAAACAAGAAGAGAAAGAGGAGCAACAGAGACGAGAAGATAAAGAGAAAGAGGAGCAACAGAGACGAGAAGATAAAGAGAAAGAGGAGCAACGGAGACGAGAAGAGAAAGAGGAGCAACGGAGACGAGAAGATAAAGAGAAAGAGGAGCAACGGAGACGAGAAGATAAAGAGAAAGAGGAGCAACGGAGACGAGAAGATAAAGAAAGAGTGGAAAAAGCAGAAAGGTTGAGGCAAGAAGAGATAGAGATACAGAAGCAGCAGTTCCAGCTTCAGTTAGAACAACTGAAAAGAGATCGTGACGAAGCAGAACAAAGAAGGATGGAACTAATGATAGAATACGAGAGAGCAAGGAAAAGTGATGAAGAAATACGAAAACAGCAGATTGAAGAGCAAAAGGCTCGCGAGGAAGACAAAGAAGCCATGCGTTTGGTAGAATTGGAAAGAGCCGAAGAGATTCGACAGGAAGAATTGAAAATGGAGAAAGAAAGTTTGGAAAAAGCGGAAAGAGAAAGGGAAGAACAAGTACAATTGGAACAAAAGAAACTCGCTTTGAAGGAAGCTCAGCTCCGAGAAATGGCTATAGAAAAGGAGGAACGCAGAAAGCAGTTAGAATTGTTGCAGCAAAAGATAGAACAAGAAGAACTGCGTAGGGTAGAAGATCAAAATAGATTGAGGGAACGAAATGAAGACGAAAGAAGAAGCCGTGAAGAGTCAGAACGAAACAGGATTCGAGAAAGTGAGACAATGGTGTCCAAGATTAAAAAGATAGGTGATGCAATGAAACACGTGTTACCAAAGATGCCGTATGATATGATGGAGGTGCCATTATATTTTGAGACAGTTGAGAATGCATTCAACAGTTTTACGGTGGAAAAGCAGTTTTGGGTCAAATTGCTGTTGCCACTAATGACGCCAAGAGCGAGAACGGTGTTGAACCGATTGTCTTTTGATGATCTAGACGATTACGACATAGTGAAAGAACATTTACTGAAAGAATTCAAATTGACAGCGAGAGAATATCGATCACGATTTGGAGAAGCGAAGAAAACGGCAGAAGAGACATACACTATGTTTACAGCAAGATTGAAGAATCTGTTGAACTATTATGTCAGAAGTAGACGAGTGGGCAAAGACTATGAGAAGTTATTTGATCTGTTGGTGGCGGATAAGTTGAAAGAATGTCTACCACCGGGTCCACTACAGTTCGTACTAGCAAAAGAGGGTACTGAATGCTTCGAAGCTAGTAATGTTGCAGAACTCGCAGACATACACGTGAACAATCGAATTGGTCTAATGTTTCAAGACAAACCGAAATATGAAGCATGGGGTAATAGTTCGAAGCAACCCAGGTGGAATAGTAATAACAAAGAAACAGGAAACCAAGCCAGAAGTAATGAAGCAAGGAATGATGGTGCTCCTGGAAGACAGTTTAGTCAAGATAGAAGAGAAGCAACGGGTGACAGACAAATATACAGTCGAATTCCAGTGATGGGACGCCAAAGAGAAAACAATGCAGCGTACAATTACAGGCGGGAGAGCACTGAACAGAGAGGGATTGGTAAGAAACGTTGCCATAATTGTCAGTCAGACAAACATCTGATAAAGGATTGTCGAGTACCACCAAGAATGACAAATCTGAGAAATAGATTTACTCGAAGTGCAGAAAATCTCAGAGTAAATCAGATCCAAGTAATGAATGCACCGAATCAGCCGGAAGAACAAGACAACCGCGAAACGGAAGTGAAGTCAGTAATGAAGTGCACGCCTCAATTTGCTATACAGAGAGAAATAGTAAATTCTGCTCCCATCAAAGATACTGGTCGAGAAACTGAAAGCAAAGATGAGTGTCAACGTACAAAGAAGTCATTACTACAGCATGTCAATGTAGAGATACGTGGAAATGATGACAGTTGTCAGCCTGTGCAAGTCAAAGCGCTGATTGACTCTGGTACTGAGATTCCAGTAATCAATGAGGAATTGTTGAAAGGAGCGACCGTGGAAGAAATTGGTAGAGTACATTTGCAATGTGTGGCTGGAGAACCCATTCCAGCTAAGTTGGTGAAAATCGAAGTGCGGATGAGTTGTCATAACGAAGGAGGAGATCTGAAAGACAAGGGAGTAAATATCGCACCATATTTAACCTTGGTGTGTGCCAGCATTCCGGCAGTCTTGTGCAAAGATAACAAAGAAAAGTTCTTGCTGCATCCAGAGATAATCGCAGAACTGAAAGAGGTTCCACCAGTGAGTGTATTGCAAGGAGAATTGCAAGCGAATGTGACTACAAGAGCACAGAGTCGGAGAAGAGAAGTGGAAGAAGGAGAAGAGGAAAAGTCAAATGAAAGTTTGCTAGATGAGGACACCGAAAGCGATGATGAACAAAGCGTTCAAGAAGAAGAAGGAGTAACATCCGGGAACAATGAAATTGAAGCAGAGATGGTTGCATGTGAGCGTGATGATTATGATGATTTTGGGAGTGATGGGGAAATGGACACGAGTATGAGAGATTTGTTTGCCGAGAACACAAGTGATGAAAGACAATTGGCAGACGCGAAGAAGTTTGAAGAGCAACAGAGAAATGACGAGTCACTGAGGTCGTGGTGGAGGATAGCTGAAGACAAAGGATCAGAGTTTAGTGTGGTGAATGGTTTGATGTATAAGAAGCATCAAATGTTGGATCAGTTGGTGTATCAGTTGGTGTTGCCGAAGGAAAGAAGAATTCAGGTGATGGAATTGGCGCACGAGTCAGTATTTGGCGGACACTTGGGAGAAGAGAAGACAAGGGAACGTATCAAGTTGTCCTTTGTGTGGCCAAGAATGCGTAGAGATGTGGTGAAATTCTGCAAGTCCTGTGAGAAGTGTCAGTTGAAAGCACGAAGTTTGGTGATGGATCGAGTGCCGATTACACCAATACCAAGGGAGGATGTGCCGTTCAGAAGAATGACCATGGACGTCGTAGGACCAATCGAACCGACGTCAGCAGCAGGGCATAAGTATTGTCTGGGCATCGTGGACTCATGTACAAGATGGCCGACAATATTCTTGATGAAATCATTGACTGCTAAGGCTGTATGCGAAGCTTTGATGAAGCTGTTCATGGATGTGGGAGTTCCGTCAGTGATAACGAGTGATAGAGGGACGAATTTTACAGCCAGTCTAACAAGAGAATTTCTGAAACTGATGGGGTGTTGTCCTCGATTCGATTCGCCAGGACATCCAGAAGCGGCAGGATTGGTGGAGAGATGGAATCAAACGTTCAAGAAGATGATTCATCATGTCGTTGTGGAAAATCCGAGACAGTGGCCTAAAATTATTCCATTTACAGTTTGGGCATTGAGAGAAGTGCCTAATGCAACTACCGGAGTGGCACCGTATCTACTAGTCTATGGAAAGTTGCCGAGAGGGCCACTAACCATTCTTAAAGAAAGCTGGACCAAAGAGATAAATCTACCACCGAACATTGGAGTGCAACCGGCAAAGTACCTGAAGAATTTAAGAGCAGACATGGAAAAGGCCTTGACATTCGCTGAGAGCTGTGCTGAAGAAAAGCAAAAACAATACGCCAGTCAATATAACAAAAGAGCAAAAGATAAAGAATTCGAACCAGGAGAAAACGTCATCGTGCTGTATCCAACGTCAACCAATAAATTGATCTCGCGATGGCATGGTCCATGCACGGTCTTGCAAAGAAGATCCAAATATTCGTATCTGGTGGACATGAACGAAAACGGTCGACGGATTATTCATGCTAACAAGATGAGGAAGTTCATTACGAGAACATTGTCTTGTGGTCTGATCGTGGAAGAGGATGACGAATTTGGATCAGTGGTAGAAATACCGCTGAAGGAAGACTATTCAGAGACAAAACAGAAGTCACTCCAATTGGATTACGAACAAATTGGACATCTGACGAGCGAACAGCAGAAACAATTACTTGATATACTGAATCGATATGCAGACAGATTTTCAGATAAACCTGGAAAATGTACATTAGTAGAACACGAAGTGGTGCTGAGACCAGACTTTCGAGAAAAGGAATTCATGGCATATCGAATACCACTAATATACCGAGCAGAAGTGGAAAAACAAATACAAGAGATGCTGAAAGAAAACATCATCCAACCATCGTCAAGCAGAATGGCAAGTCCACTTGTCATTGTCAAAAAGAAGGATGGATCCTTGAGATTGGCTTGTGACTACAGATACATTAACTCTTTTACTGAGAACTGCAGATATCCTATGCCAATCGTCAACGATGTCTTGAGCAAAGTCGGAAAATCCAAGTTCATTTCTGTTATGGACTGTCGCAGCGCATATTGGACTTGTCCTGTGAAAAAGAGTGACCAATGGAAGACTGCGTTTGTTACACATAATGGACTGTATGAATTTACGCGTGTTCCTTTTGGAATGATTAACTCTGGACGGACTTTTGTAAAAGCGATAAATATGATTTTGCAACCGATTCATGATTTTACTGAACCTTATGTTGATGACATTGCAGTGCATTCTAATGATTGGGACATTCATTTGAGACATTTGGAGTTATTTTTGAAACAAATAAGACTGCATAATGTAACATTGAACTTGAAGAAATGTGTGTTTGGTAAGAGTGAGGTGAAGTTCATCGGTCACCTTATAGGATCAGGGAAGAAGATGATGAATCCAGACAGGATTGACAGTTTAATTAATTTGAAGAAACCTGAAACCAGGAAGGAAGTGAAGCAAGTCTTAGGATTTTTTGGGTTTTACAGACAGTTTATTTGTAATTTTGCTGAAATTGCTAAACCATTGACAGACTTAACCAGCAAGAAAGTACCTGAGAACATTGTTTGGACTGATGCACATCAGAAAGCCTTTGATTCCCTTAAACAGATTGTCTTGTCAAATGTGATTCTATATATGTTTGAGGTTGGGAAACCATTTAATTTGTACTGTGATAGCAGTGATTTTGCTGTGGGAGCTGTTCTGTCTCAGGTGGACGAGGAAGGGATAGAACGTCCCGTTTCATTTATCAGTCAGAAGCTGACAGATACCCAGAGGAGATGGGCGACGATTGAGAAGGAAGCCTATGCAATCATATGGGCTTTAAACAAGTTGAAAGAAATTCTTATTGGTTCTAAAATCAATGTGTTTACAGACCATAATCCTTTAGTTTATTTGACTGAATCAATGTCGAAATCTGCTAAATTAGTCAGATGGTCTTTATCATTGCAAAATTTTGACATTCTATTGAACTATAAGAAAGGTAAATTGAATGTAGTAGCCGATTGTCTGTCTAGATTGTAGTGTAAGATATTTTATGATGTATTATGTTATGGACTATTTGCATTGTTTAGTTAAGATACGTTCGCTAATTTTTATAGATAATTAGCTCTCTTTAAAAGAAAGGAGGGAGGTAATGTGAGCTAATTTTGTATAGTGTATGTGGTCAGCTAAGGGGTGAGCGTACGAATAGACCAGCTCAAGGTCAGCTAATTGTTAAGCGTACGGACAGACAGACTTGCAGGTGGCAGACTGGCGGGAAAGTTGGCGCGGCTCGGCCGACCGTCGCCGGAGAGCGCGCGAGAGAGAAACAGATAGACAGACAGACAGACGGAGAGAAGGACAGAGCGGCAGGGGGAAGAGTGTACGCCCAGACAGTGAGATAAGTTGTTGAAGGAGTGCTAGTAGTGTAAGACGTTTTAGAGAACAGTGGAGTGTGTGTTGAAAACTTTAGAGAGCAGTAAGATATTAAGGTTGCGTTGCTGTCACAGAATTGAATCGCTTGTCGTCGTTGATGCATTGTTGTGTTATTTGCGAATATTAAAACGGAGAAGAAAATACAAGAAACAGATCTTGGTTGTAAGTGAACAAGTTAAGAACTTTAGAAACTTATACACTAGCCTTAGATACCGTCATACAGGGAATAGGTTAGGGCTAGGCTGCGCTACAGAACAGTAAGAAGAGACTGGAGAAATCGTCAGTGATTGTGGAACCTGACACCACATATAAGAAATTAAATTAACCACTGCTTTATAATTTTAATTGCCGATTGATGAGACTTCTAAGGAAACCGAAAGATTCAAGGAGGTTCGCTACCTAGTGGTTGCTTATTTGCTAAACAATAAATACATATGAGTTTGTTCGTGAGTTTTTTCATTTTTTGTCTGTGTATGTTAATCCATATCTTGTTGACTGCGCGCTTATGTCGGCACGCATTTGTCCAGCGCGCTTTTGACGGGTCGCGCTTTTGACGGGTCGCGCTTATGTCGGCGCGTTTTGTCGGCGCGCTTTTGACGGGGTACCCATGACATTGTGTCCTACACGTATTGGTCAGAACGATCGCATTCTGAATCTGGGTTCGAACATTCGTTTTAATAAACGATCATCATGACGAGCATCGAACTATCCATGTATCTATGAATGAAGTCCTTCAACACAATTCATCGACACAATTCATCAACACAATTCATCAACACAATTCATCAACACAAGTCATAAACACAATTCATCAACACAATTCATCAACACAATTCATCAACACAATTCATCAACACAATTCATCAACACAATTCATCAACACAATTCATCAACACAATTCATCAGCACAATTCATCAACACAATTCATCAACACAATTCATCAACACAATTCATCAACACAAGTCATCAACACAATTCATCAACACAATTCACCAACACAATTCATCAACACAAGTCATCAACACAATTCATCAACACAATTCATCAACACAATTCATCAACACAATTCATCACCACAATTCATCAACACAATTCATCAGCGCAATTCATCAACACAATTCATCAGCACAATTCATCAACACAAGTCATCAACACAATTCATCAACACAATTCATCAGCGCAATTCATCAACACAATTCATCAGCACAATTCATCAACACAATTCATCAACACAATTCATCACCACAATTCATCAACACAATTCATCAACACAATTCATCAACACAATTCATCAACACAAGTCATCAACACAATTCATCAACACAATTCACCAACACAATTCATCAACACAAGTCATCAACACAATTCATCAACACAATTCATCAACACAATTCATCACCACAATTCATCAACACAATTCATCAGCGCAATTCATCAACACAATTCATCAGCACAATTCATCAACACAAGTCATCAACACAATTCATCAACACAATTTATCAGCGCAATTCATCAACACAATTCATCAACACAATTCATCAACACAATTCATCAACACAATTCATCAACACAATTCATCAACACAATTCATCAACACAATTCATCAGCGCAATTCATCAACACAATTCATCAGCACAATTCATCAACACAATTCATCAACACAATTCATCACCACAATTCATCAACACAATTCATCAACACAATTCATCAACACAATTCATCAACACAAGTCATCAACACAATTCATCAACACAATTCACCAACACAATTCATCAACACAAGTCATCAACACAATTCATCAACACAATTCATCAACACAATTCATCACCACAATTCATCAACACAATTCATCAGCGCAATTCATCAACACAATTCATCAGCACAATTCATCAACACAAGTCATCAACACAATTCATCAACACAATTTATCAGCGCAATTCATCAACACAATTCATCAACACAATTCATCAACACAATTCATCAACACAATTCATCAACACAATTCATCAACACAATTCATCAACACAATTCATCAACACAATTCATCAACACAATTCATCAACACAAGTCATCAACACAATTCATCAACACAATTCATCAACACAATTCATCAACACAAGTCATAAACACAAGTCATAAACACAATTCATCAACACAATTCATCAACACAATTCATCAACACAATTCATCAACACAATTCATCAACACAATTCATCAACACAATTCATCAACACAATTCATCAACACAATTCACCAACACAATTCATCAACACAAGTCATCAACACAATTCATCAACACAATTCATCAACACAATTCATCACCACAATTCATCAACACAATTCATCAGCGCAATTCATCAACACAATTCATCAGCACAATTCATCAACACAAGTCATCAACACAATTCATCAACACAATTTATCAGCGCAATTCATCAACACAATTCATCAACACAATTCATCAACACAATTCATCAACACAATTCATCAACACAATTCATCAACACAATTCATCAACACAATTCATCAACACAATTCATCAACACAATTCATCAACACAATTCATCAACACAATTCATCAACACAATTCATCAGCGCAATTCATCAACACAATTCATCAGCACAATTCATCAACACAAGTCATCAACACAATTCATCAACACAATTCATCAACACAATTCATCAGCGCAATTCATCAACACAATTCATCAGCGCAATTCATCAACACAATTCATCAGCACAATTCATCAACACAATTCATCAACACAATTCATCAACACAATTCATCAACACAATTCATCAACACAATTCATCAACACAATTCATCAACACAATTCATCAACACAATTCATCAACACAATTCATCAACACAATTCATCAACACAATTCATCAACACAATTCATCAACACAATTCATCAGCGCAATTCATCAACACAATTCATCAGCACAATTCATCAACACAATTCATCAACACAATTCATCAACACAATTCATCAACACAATTCATCAACGCAAATCATCAACACAATTCATCAACACAATTCATCAACACAAGTCATCAACACAATTCATCAACACAAGTCATCAACACAATTCATCAACACAATTCATCAACACAATTCATCAACACAATTCATCAACACAATTCATCAACACAATTCATCAACACAATTCATCAACACAATTCATCAACACAATTCATCAACACAATTCATCAACGCAAATCATCAGCGCAATTCATCAACACAATTCATCAGCACAATTCATCAACACAAGTCATCAACACAATTCATCAACACAAGTCATCAACACAATTCATCAACACAATTCATCAACACAATTCATCACCACAATTCATCAACACAATTCATCAACACAATTCATCAACACAAGTCATCAACACAATTCATCAACACAAGTCATAAACACAATTCATCAACACAATTCATCAACACAATTTATCAGCGCAATTCATCAACACAATTTATCAGCACAATTCATAAACACAATTCATCTACACAATTCATCAACACAATTCATCAACACAAGTCATAAACACAATTCATCAACACAATTCATCAACACAATTTATCAGCACAATTCATAAACACAATTCATCATCACAAGTCATCAACACAATTCATCAACACAAGTCACAAACACAATTCATCAACACAATTCATCAACACAATTTATCAGCACAATTCATAAACACAATTCATCAACACAATTCATCAACACAATTCATCAACACAATTCATCAACACAATTCATCAACACAATTCATCAACACAATTCATCAACACAATTCATCAACACAATTCATCAACACAATTCATCAACACAATTCATCAACACAATTTATCAACACAATTCATCAACACAATTCATCAACACAATTCATCAACACAATTCATCAACACAAGTCATCAACACAATTCATCAACACAAGTCATCAACACAATTCATCAACACAATTCATCAACACAATTCATCAACACAATTCATCAACACAATTCATCAACGCAAATCATCAACACAAGTCATCAACACAATTCATCAACACAAGTCATCAACACAATTCATCAACACAATTCATCAACACAATTTATCAGCACAATTCATCAACACAATTCATCAACACAATTCATCAACACAATTCATCAACACAATTCATCAGCGCAATTCATCAACACAATTCATCAGCACAATTCATCAACACAATTCATCAACACAATTCATCACCACAATTCATCAACACAATTCATCAACACAATTCATCAACACAATTCATCAACACAAGTCATCAACACAATTCATCAACACAATTCACCAACACAATTCATCAACACAAGTCATCAACACAATTCATCAACACAATTCATCAACACAATTCATCACCACAATTCATCAACACAATTCATCAGCGCAATTCATCAACACAATTCATCAGCACAATTCATCAACACAAGTCATCAACACAATTCATCAACACAATTTATCAGCGCAATTCATCAACACAATTCATCAACACAATTCATCAACACAATTCATCAACACAATTCATCAACACAATTCATCAACACAATTCATCAACACAATTCATCAACACAATTCATCAACACAATTCATCAACACAAGTCATCAACACAATTCATCAACACAATTCATCAACACAATTCATCAACACAAGTCATAAACACAAGTCATAAACACAATTCATCAACACAATTCATCAACACAATTCATCAACACAATTCATCAACACAATTCATCAACACAATTCATCAACACAATTCATCAACACAATTCATCAACACAATTCACCAACACAATTCATCAACACAAGTCATCAACACAATTCATCAACACAATTCATCAACACAATTCATCACCACAATTCATCAACACAATTCATCAGCGCAATTCATCAACACAATTCATCAGCACAATTCATCAACACAAGTCATCAACACAATTCATCAACACAATTTATCAGCGCAATTCATCAACACAATTCATCAACACAATTCATCAACACAATTCATCAACACAATTCATCAACACAATTCATCAACACAATTCATCAACACAATTCATCAACACAATTCATCAACACAATTCATCAACACAATTCATCAACACAATTCATCAACACAATTCATCAGCGCAATTCATCAACACAATTCATCAGCACAATTCATCAACACAAGTCATCAACACAATTCATCAACACAATTCATCAACACAATTCATCAGCGCAATTCATCAACACAATTCATCAGCGCAATTCATCAACACAATTCATCAGCACAATTCATCAACACAATTCATCAACACAATTCATCAACACAATTCATCAACACAATTCATCAACACAATTCATCAACACAATTCATCAACACAATTCATCAACACAATTCATCAACACAATTCATCAACACAATTCATCAACACAATTCATCAACACAATTCATCAACACAATTCATCAGCGCAATTCATCAACACAATTCATCAGCACAATTCATCAACACAATTCATCAACACAATTCATCAACACAATTCATCAACACAATTCATCAACGCAAATCATCAACACAATTCATCAACACAATTCATCAACACAAGTCATCAACACAATTCATCAACACAAGTCATCAACACAATTCATCAACACAATTCATCAACACAATTCATCAACACAATTCATCAACACAATTCATCAACACAATTCATCAACACAATTCATCAACACAATTCATCAACACAATTCATCAACACAATTCATCAACGCAAATCATCAGCGCAATTCATCAACACAATTCATCAGCACAATTCATCAACACAAGTCATCAACACAATTCATCAACACAATTCATCAACACAATTCATCAGCGCAATTCATCAACACAATTCATCAGCGCAATTCATCAACACAATTCATCAGCACAATTCATCAACACAATTCATCAACACAATTCATCAACACAATTCATCAACACAATTCATCAACACAATTCATCAACACAATTCATCAACACAATTCATCAACACAATTCATCAACACAATTCATCAACACAATTCATCAACACAATTCATCAACACAATTCATCAACACAATTCATCAGCGCAATTCATCAACACAATTCATCAGCACAATTCATCAACACAATTCATCAACACAATTCATCAACACAATTCATCAACACAATTCATCAACGCAAATCATCAACACAATTCATCAACACAATTCATCAACACAAGTCATCAACACAATTCATCAACACAAGTCATCAACACAATTCATCAACACAATTCATCAACACAATTCATCAACACAATTCATCAACACAATTCATCAACACAATTCATCAACACAATTCATCAACACAATTCATCAACACAATTCATCAACACAATTCATCAACGCAAATCATCAGCGCAATTCATCAACACAATTCATCAGCACAATTCATCAACACAAGTCATCAACACAATTCATCAACACAAGTCATCAACACAATTCATCAACACAATTCATCAACACAATTCATCACCACAATTCATCAACACAATTCATCAACACAATTCATCAACACAAGTCATCAACACAATTCATCAACACAAGTCATAAACACAATTCATCAACACAATTCATCAACACAATTTATCAGCGCAATTCATCAACACAATTCATCAACACAATTCATCAACACAATTCATCAACACAATTCATCAACACAATTCATCAACACAATTTATCAGCACAATTCATAAACACAATTCATCTACACAATTCATCAACACAATTCATCAACACAAGTCATAAACACAATTCATCAACACAATTCATCAACACAATTTATCAGCACAATTCATAAACACAATTCATCATCACAAGTCATCAACACAATTCATCAACACAAGTCACAAACACAATTCATCAACACAATTCATCAACACAATTTATCAGCACAATTCATAAACACAATTCATCAACACAATTCATCAACACAATTCATCAACACAATTCATCAACACAATTCATCAACACAATTCATCAACACAATTCATCAACACAATTCATCAACACAATTCATCAACACAATTCATCAACACAATTCATCAACACAATTTATCAACACAATTCATCAACACAATTCATCAACACAATTCATCAACACAATTCATCAACACAAGTCATCAACACAATTCATCAACACAAGTCATCAACACAATTCATCAACACAATTCATCAACACAATTCATCAACACAATTCATCAACACAATTCATCAACGCAAATCATCAACACAAGTCATCAACACAATTCATCAACACAAGTCATCAACACAATTCATCAACACAATTCATCAACACAATTTATCAGCACAATTCATCAACACAATTCATCAACACAATTCATCAACACAATTCATCAACACAATTCATCAACACAATTCATCAACACAATTCATCAACACAATTCATCAACACAATTCATCAACACAATTCATCAACACAATTCATCAACACAATTCATCAACACAATTCATCAACACAATTCATCAACACAATTCATCAACACAATTCATCAACACAATTCATCAACACAATTCATCAACACAATTCATCAACACAAGTCATCAACACAATTCATCAACACAATTCATCAACACAATTCATCAACACAATTCATCAACACAATTCATCAACACAATTCATCAACACAATTCATCAACACAATTCATCAACACAATTTATCAGCACAATTCATAAACACAATTCATCTACACAATTCATCAACACAATTCATCAACACAAGTCATAAACACAATTCATCAACACAATTCATCAACACAATTTATCAGCACAATTCATAAACACAATTCATCATCACAAGTCATCAACACAATTCATCAACACAAGTCACAAACACAATTCATCAACACAATTCATCAACACAATTTATCAGCACAATTCATAAACACAATTCATCAACACAATTCATCAACACAATTCATCAACACAATTCATCAACACAATTCATCAACACAATTCATCAACACAATTCATCAACACAATTCATCAACACAATTCATCAACACAATTCATCAACACAATTCATCAACACAATTTATCAACACAATTCATCAACACAATTCATCAACACAATTCATCAACACAATTCATCAACACAAGTCATCAACACAATTCATCAACACAAGTCATCAACACAATTCATCAACACAATTCATCAACACAATTCATCAACACAATTCATCAACACAATTCATCAACGCAAATCATCAACACAATTCATCAACACAATTCATCAACACAATTCATCAACACAAGTCATCAACACAATTCATCAACACAAGTCATCAACACAATTCATCAACACAATTCATCAACACAATTCATCAACACAATTCATCAACACAATTCATCAACGCAAATCATCAACACAAGTCATCAACACAATTCATCAACACAAGTCATCAACACAATTCATCAACACAATTCATCAACACAATTTATCAGCACAATTCATCAACACAATTCATCAACACAATTCATCAACACAATTCATCAACACAATTCATCAACACAATTCATCAACACAATTCATCAACACAATTCATCAACACAATTCATCAACACAATTCATCAACACAATTCATCAACACAATTCATCAACACAATTCATCAACACAATTCATCAACACAATTCATCAACACAATTCATCAACACAATTCATCAACACAATTCATCAACACAATTCATCAACACAAGTCATCAACACAATTCATCAACACAATTCATCAACACAATTCATCAACACAATTCATCAACACAATTCATCAACACAATTCATCAACACAATTCATCAACACAATTCATCAACACAATTTATCAGCACAATTCATAAACACAATTCATCTACACAATTCATCAACACAATTCATCAACACAAGTCATAAACACAATTCATCAACACAATTCATCAACACAATTTATCAGCACAATTCATAAACACAATTCATCATCACAAGTCATCAACACAATTCATCAACACAAGTCACAAACACAATTCATCAACACAATTCATCAACACAATTTATCAGCACAATTCATAAACACAATTCATCAACACAATTCATCAACACAATTCATCAACACAATTCATCAACACAATTCATCAACACAATTCATCAACACAATTCATCAACACAATTCATCAACACAATTCATCAACACAATTCATCAACACAATTCATCAACACAATTTATCAACACAATTCATCAACACAATTCATCAACACAATTCATCAACACAATTCATCAACACAAGTCATCAACACAATTCATCAACACAAGTCATCAACACAATTCATCAACACAATTCATCAACACAATTCATCAACACAATTCATCAACACAATTCATCAACGCAAATCATCAACACAAGTCATCAACACAATTCATCAACACAAGTCATCAACACAATTCATCAACACAATTCATCAACACAATTTATCAGCGCAATTCATCAACACAATTCATCAACACAATTCATCAACACAATTCATCAACACAATTCATCAACACAATTCATCAACACAATTCATCAACACAATTCATCAACACAATTCATCAGCGCAATTCATCAACACAATTCATCAACACAATTCATCAACACAATTCATCAACACAATTCATCAACACAATTCATCAACACAATTCATCAACACAATTCATCAACACAATTCATCAACACAATTCATCAACACAAGTCATCAACACAATTCATCAACACAATTCATCAACACAATTCATCAGCGCAATTCATCAACACAATTCATCAACACAATTCATCAACACAATTCATCAACACAATTTATCAACACAAGTCATCACCACAATTCATCAACACAATTCATCAACACAATTCATCAACACAATTCATCAACACAATTCATCAACACAATTCATCAACGCAAATCATCAGCGCAATTCATCAACACAATTCATCAGCACAATTCATCAACACAAGTCATCAACACAATTCATCAACACAAGTCATCAACACAATTCATCAACACAATTCATCAACACAATTCATCACCACAATTCATCAACACAATTCATCAACACAATTCATCAACACAAGTCATCAACACAATTCATCAACACAAGTCATAAACACAATTCATCAACACAATTCATCAACACAATTTATCAGCGCAATTCATCAACACAATTCATCAACACAATTCATCAACACAATTCATCAACACAATTCATCAACACAATTCATCAACACAATTCATCAACACAATTCATCAACACAATTCATCAACACAATTCATAAACACAATTCATCAACACAATTCATCAGCACAATTCATCAGCGCAATTCATC